>JABFPB010001495.1:0-24928 GCA_022817645.1 Ceratoteleas bidentatus | reverse complement strand
CCACGTGGGCATACCTACTTGGGGCCAATGAGGGTTATTGTTGGCATTCCTTCATGGGGCCATTGTGGGGCCCACCGAAAACCCATCGTATACCAACATTGGCCCTCAATGGGCACCCCGTTACATGCCCATGTGGGGCCGAAAGTGGGCACTCATTGGGGCCCATCGACGTCCAAATGTCGACGCCCAACAGAACGTGCCCTCATTGGCCCCATATGGGCCCCATTTGGTTATGCCGAATATTGGGCTTGCCCCACAAAAGCCCATGCGGGGCCCAATCTTCAGCTGGGGCATGCCCAATGAAATTTCTACTAGGGCCACTATACCCCCTACAAACTTTATAAATGTAATGTTAGGAAGGTATGCAAAAGCTCAAACCAATAAAAAACTTTAACCCGGGCCCTAACGCGATTGAATGTCTGAAAACATGGATTTTTATAGATTGCGCATTTAAGAAAACTCTATAACGGTTTTTTAAATGCGCCATAGTATTTTCAAGGTTTTTAGCAGAAAATACATTCGTTTTCAATTCGACATCCCCAAATTTCGATTTTCCCATATCTACAATTTCAAGATAATTTCAATCAGATGCAACTTATGTTGGAAGTTATAAAACGGCGCCGCGAAAAATGCCTAATAAGTGCAACATGCGCGCTCTTAAAATTAAATATTGCTAATTAAAAGTGCTTTGATAAATGTTGTTCTCTTGCCGTGTCGTATTGAAAAATGATTGAAACTTTAAGCTCGTATTTAATAAAAACTATTGTTGCAATTTCATAACTTCTACTAGTCACAACTGGGCCAATTTCAACTGTAGTTTGCAATCCAACATTCCAAATTGAGGGTAAAAAATGGTTTAGATACAATTTTGATACATTTGTTACAAAAAAATTATTTATTCAATTATAAATTAACCTATTTACTAAAACATAAAATACCAAAACATTTTGAGCTAGTTTTTATTTTGTTGAAAATTGGCCAACATGTGAATGTTTCCAAAGTCGCCAAACTTCATTATTTATTAAAAAAATAAAAGTTTAACTATTATTTTTATTAAGAAAATAATTCATTTCTAGTTTTTAATGAGTCAACGGCTATTTGAAAATGAAATTTCAAGAAAATCGATTGAAAAATAGCGATGTTAATCTTTTTGGTAGTCGATTTTCTACCAAACAATTTCAAATTGCCATATCTTTGTTAATTTGCATTGGAAATGCATGTTCTAAAGCTCTATTGAACCATATTGAAAGTATTTTCGTATAAAAACGTAAAAATATTATGGCGTATTTAAAAAAACCGTTACAAATTTTTTGAAAGTCGCAACCTGAAAGAACGTTTCTTACAGATTGCGATTGAATGTCTAAAATGTTTTCAGACATTCAATCGCGTTGGGAACGGGTTAAATTTTCTTTATCAGCTTCAGCTTTTGCATACCTACATAATATTACATTTAGAAAGTTTGTAGAGAGTGTAGTGAATAATCAAAAAATAAAGCCAAAAATAACGTCACCCTAATACCTACATACCACTTACACGAGACAATTATATTTTATATTGCAAATATACTTAAATCAAGTACAGATCTTTCCAGTTGCATGCGAATCATTTCTACTTGATTCCATCTCGCTCCATCGCTAAGACAATATATGAGCAAACGAAACATTTCAATCGACCGGTCTCAAACGGCAATACACGTAATCCCGATCATCCATTAATACCAATAAACTCCATCACAGTCCCCACCGCAATTCTAAAAAAAACAATCGCCATAAAAACACAAAGAAGAGCCCGATACTCCGAAACCTGAGTCCGCACGCTTGCAAACGCAATCGTTATTGAGCGAAACCGCGTGATCGTCCGACATCGAGCAACAAGCCCGACAAAAAGTGCGCATTCCGGATACAACGGAAATATTTGTGTAAGTGCGCGCGTGACGTTGGTGGTCCGGGTGGCCGAGCCGCGCGTGCACGCGCGGAAACAGCGGCGCCGGGTGGGGCGCGGGAAATAAAGTAAGAATGCCAGAGCGCTCGGAAGAAAGGAAGTGCGCCCGGCTTATGTGCGCCCGGGATTGCGTTTCCCGGAACGAACTTTGTTCCGGGCGCTAATCGCGCGCCGTGACCGCGTCTCGCCCACTTTCGTCGTCTCTATTTGTTCGCACCCTGGGGTCGCCTCCGCGCGCGCATTTTTGCCGGCCAACTTTTTGCCGGCGGCGTCGCCCGTTTCCCGATATTGCCAAGAAGCGCGTGTTTACATATAGATAAAGAGATACTTAACGCCGCTGCTATTACCCCGGCTGGCAGTTGTAACTTATTGCCAAGTAGTTGCCGGGTTTGTCGAGTGTTGGGAATTCAAGTGCCAGGAGGAGTAGGTGTTAATGGTGAATTATTGCGATAGATTCGTGTGTTTTGCGGAAGTTGCCGCCGCTGCGCCGTCGCCTTGATAAGCGGCTCGCGCGCGGCCATTGTTTCCGCGTCGCGAATTATCGTTGGACATTTTATTCGAGGAGCGGAGGCTACGGCGAACCGCGAGATCGGTTTTGCTTTTGTTCGATATGTATTTGAGACGAGGGGTTTAATTGCACGCTTGTAAATCAGTAATTGCCGTTGCAAGATTGGCAGGATGAAAAATGGGATAGAATCATTAGAAGTGCGTTTTTCTCGTCGCGTCGTCTCTATTGTGATTTTATTAAATTTCATTCGACGAAAGTGCTTGATCCGAGAAGTCGCGTCGAGAATAGATAAGTCGGGAATAAATTGCTTAAAAATACGATTTGCGCAATGCCGATGAAATATGCTATTAATAAAGCACGCTTCGAAGCATGTGGCGGCACATTAAAAATTCGAAATAAACTTTGCGGGGGACCACCCGGATCGAATAAAATATTTAGTTATGGTAATGCGAATTTATTTGAGCCGGGCGGTTGTTTTTTTAAATCGAGATCAGAGTGTCTTTGAACTCTTGTTTGGACGGTCCGAACATTACAGCTGAAATAACTTAGGCGCGATTATAACAAAATCGTTGCTTATAATTAAGCGGTATTTATAGGCGGTTTGTCCAAATTGTTTACAGAAATAGTTCGGAACTTGTTTCAGTCTTATAACCTGGGAGTCGCGCGAGTTCAAGGACGATGTTCCCCTACATTTTCTAAGCATATTTCCGTGACGTCTTTAGCTCTACGTTATTCTCGTACCTAGATCATTCATAGAAGCCTTTCAAAATCTGACAAACTCAAATCGTCAATTTACAATCATCGTAACCTTTAATTACTCCTAAAATCCAAAATTCGTAACAAAAAGCATCGTAAACTCAGGTTGCAGTAACATCCTACTTAACACCGTCGATACATTTTTTATCGAGTTAAAACGAATTAATAAGAGAACAGCGAGCCTTAGGGTGCTGCACTTCGCGACTCAGCTATTATGAATGAGACATCTCCAGGGACCCAGATACATGTTTTTGTGACGCCGGCATCAATAAAGAACAAAAGGGGCTTGCTTACTTGCCCTTTTTACGCCCCTCTCCCCGTTTTCAAGCGGCCCCCTCTCGTCGTCACCTTTTTCCTTGCCGACGGTAGTTAGCGCGCGCGAAATTTGCATGAAAAACCGCGTCGGCGAGTGCCGCCGAAAGTTGGTCGCAGATGCGTATGCGGGAAAACGTGTCGAGGGCCGACGGCCTGTCTCGCTCGCACGTACTGTCTCTGTTCATCTGGACGTGGAGCTCCGGGGCCGGAAGTATGTGTGCGAGACAACTGTCCCTGACCCCGGTGTCAATTCGCACGTGCTTGCGAGGTCGTTGATACGATTTCGAGGTTCTTCGGCTGTAATCGATAATCCCGTGCATCGATAGCCCCGCCGAAATTCATTATTCATTATCGGGCGTAATCAATTTCGTCGCGCGTATTTGCATGCGCCCTGTAAAACCGATTACATTATTCGAAATCCATTTTTGCGAGCGCAACGGAAGCGCCGCCGATTTCGATGAATTACGGCCCGGGTCGCATTATTTTTTCGCCCAATCAGTTATTTATGCGGCGTCGACTTTGTTTGCGGCGCAATCGGGGGTCGATGGCTCGTCGGTCTTGACTCGGGAAATCAGCTAGTACGAAGCTGGTGTTTTCAAATGAGCTGATTGCGAATGCCGGTGCGGCGCGATTAATTGGCTGGAAATTGACGGGGAAGCGAATCGCAGTTGGCTGCTGATTTGGAAAAATGGATTTTGCATTGCAAGTGGGTGTATCGCGCTGTACGCAAATTTCGAATTGAGTTTGAAAAACGGTCGATTGCGGTTTTTCTCTTCCACGCGAAAATTGGTCGGAAGATTTCAATAATAATTCCGTTATTGCGACGATAGCGGGTTATTGCAAAAAGTGTCTTTAAAGATGATTTAACTGAACGACGCAATTTAAATATTACTTGTTATTCCATTAAAAACAAGCCGACCGAGTATCGCAGATTGAAAATAACTCGTCACCTCGTTCGCAAGCGAACTAACTAGTCATTTCTTTATAAATGATCTAATTCATTATTCCATTTGACGACAACGTAACATTACAATTTAAAAATGACCTAATTCATCATTCAATTTAGAATCAACTTAACTCATTACTTCTTTTGTCATTGGTACAATTTATTATGCCATTTGAAATTTAACTAGCCAGTGCAGTATGAAAACAACTCGAGTTTCCCGGTCTGAATTTAGAACGCGAACTCTACTTCTTTCATTCAAATCTTCTTTTCAACAACATTAACAAAAACTCTTCCCCTCCCTCATAAAATATCACAATTAACTTATATCCAGATAATTAATTGCCATCGCAAACCCACGCCCCAAAGTCACTGAGCAATTGCGGCGTAAAAGGGAAAGCGCGGAAAGCGGAAATTCCAGAAGCGGTGGTGAAAGAAACCAATCAGGTCGATCAGCTGGCCCGATTCCCGCGGCAATGTCGCCGAGGCTCTTCCCGTGGAATAAAATATCGGTCGCGCCCCTGCGCCGATTAATGGCTTTGACTCGATGTCATTAACGGTATAGCCGCGGGTGCGTTGACTCGCTCGGTTATCGGATGAAAAATAGGTGTGCGCGGCGGATCAGGGACCCGTAAGAAGTCCGAAAACAAAAAGGCGCGGCTGAAACGGAGAAGGACGGCGGACGCACCGACGATTAGGTTTCATCCCGTGCACCAGCTGCTTTCGACGTGAGATAACGCGCGAGACTTAAATGCACCGGAATATAGGGTGTACAGCGGGAGAAAAGGAGAAGGCGCGCGAGACGGGAGAGCAAGACGAGCGACGGCCGGCGCGGACGGGTCGACGGGGCGGGGGTCGGAGGGGGGCAGAGACGGGCGCGGCGCGGGGGAAGGGGGCTGCCGCGTCGGGGTTGCCTCTGACTGAAGAGAAACATATTTCTTTATTATTACTCCTTCCAAGCTTATTTTTCTTCTCCTCCGACTCGAATTCCAGGTAGGGGTCTTGCTGGAGAAATTTATCTTTGAAGTCGTTATGCTTTTTATATGTGCCCCGTGGAATATAAGTGCACGAGCAAAAAGTGGCGCGAGCGCGCGGTTACACGGGGCTGCGCGCGGAGTTTCGTCTTGCCGCTTCAATTACGTCGTTATTAAGCTGAATTAACGGGCCGGTATTATCGCGAGACGAGCCATTCGAGTTTTGACCCCTCGAGAGCGCAGTTAAGATGGGGCGGGGTGGCGGTAGGCTTGCGGGGGAAGAGTAAGAAAATGCCATCGCGCGTTCGTTTATTTGTATTCATTAGGTGCGGGCCGCGCGCCTGTGCGTTCGGTTTTTGCGTCGTTATCCGCGAATTTCGGCGCGTCGTTACGCAAAGCGCGCCTTAAATAATTGCATCTTGATCCGCGCGATACGAACGGCCATTTGTAAGCCGGCGTATTCTTGGCGCAATCTATATGTACATCGCAGATGTCCCGCTGATATGAGTAGTTAGAGGCAACGTCAATACGCAGTTATATTTTCCTAAAGTGTTGTAGATAGATGTTTATCGTCGAGATAAACGTCTAGAATAAATACAATTTTATACGAGGTGCAAATAAATTCAAATGCCGCGCTGACGAGTGTTTGCTTTTATTTTGTAATAAAAGTGCGGGTTACGGAATCGAATTACTTTGTGATGTAACAAGTTCGCGCGATTATTGGACTGGCCGAGAAAAATGTTTCTCGTTCCAATACACGGAAACGTTATTATCGCGCCCGCGGCGTGAATTTATTTATTTACGCTTTAATGTTTTACGTAATTGTCCGCTGAAAGACAACGCGCGATTGAATTCGCGCGCGCGTAGAGGTTGACGCCACTCTCGCAGCGCTTTTTCGACGGTTCGCGCGCATGCCCGGTTTTCTATTACGCGACCCATAAAACTAATTCGCCCGTTTTGACTCGGCGCATTTCATCGGATTAAAGCACAAAATTATATGGATAATCCGGTGAGAAATGCCGCGTAAATGATTCAATTTGAATAAATAAATTGAGTCCGATAAACACGCGTGTAACCAGCCGCGCGGCCGTTACACTGCTTCCAATCTCGTAATATACACAAAGCTACAAAAATATGATTTTTTCGAGTCACTCCTCGTTGCGTTTCGTGCAAACATTTGCGATCTCGGAATAATGGTTTATAAATGAATCACCGCTCTTCGGCGAAAAAAGCGGAAAAAGAAAAACACATATAGAATACTTATTCACGCGCGACACATCCGGCGCGGGGAACAGTTGGGATACGCGTACGCGACCTTAGCATAATAACGCCATAAAAGCCGATACCCAAAGCGCGCCTAACAATTTCGCAAATGCCGAAACTGTAACGTAATCCGCGCATAATCGCATTAAAACTTTTCGTTGTCTCGCTCGGCCGGGCGCGACAAAAAAGCCGATAGCGCCGAAATCCGCGGTTGGCGAAGACGCGGACCGATCGGTTTTTCGGGGCAAAATGCCCCGGGCGTTTGCGACACGGACGCTTTGCGGGGTCGAAAAAAGCAACACACGAAAGCACACAAAAAATGGCGCGGGAAATTGGCCGGCTCGAAAAACGCGGCGGAAAGCGAGGCTCCAGTGGCGCGGCGCGGATGGTGCGCCAAGTTTTTCCAGCGGACTGTACTGGCGTCAGCCTGCCGTTATGGCTGTTATTATTTGTATATTATAATTTAGATACAATTATATCGGTGTCCTCGTCGCGCTTACGGGCGGCGCGTCGTGTCGCCGAGCGTGCGCGAGAGAGAGCGCCGGAGTGGCGCGCGGCACCGACAGAGACGGAAACGTATAATAAAGTCTCTCGTCGGTAGGAAGGAGCCGGAGAGGCAAGAAGAGAAGCAATGGAATTGTTGCGCCGTGGCGGTGGGGGTGGCGACGTCGGCGGCGCGGTAGGTCGGTCGAGGAGGAGCGCGCGAACCGCGAGCGCCGCCGCGCGACGGAGACAGAGGGCGCAGTCGGGCAGACGGAGACGGCGCGAGCGCGCGCGACGAGGACGCACGCAGAGCATCATTTCGAGAGGGAAGTTGCGCGAGGGGGCGACGGCCAGGGGGACGGGGCAATAAAATATATTACCGGAGAAAAATGATGGCACCGCGAGACAAAGAGGCCCGAGAGGCATTAGCCGCCTAAGACGTTCCCCGGAGCGCCATCTCGCGGCCGAAAATCACGACGCGCCGGACGCTGCGCGGATCGGCCGGATTTCGTGGTGGGGCTGTAATCGACGCGTAAGGCGATCGGGCTTTCGCTAATTGCAGCGGTCTAATGCTGGATTGACCTGATTCAATGATATGCTGAAAATGAGTCCACTCGATGGTCTAGTTGAGGAGGTTAGGTTGCGGTAGATTTGGAGGTGGCTTGTAGTTTGGTTCATTTTAAAAGGTGTCATATCTTTGAATTGATAAGTATTTTAAGTTATCATAGTGTTGAAAGATGATGGAGTTCCGCTTCTTACCAGAGGACTCTGGAGGATACCTGCATGGAAATAGGTTTTTTGTCCTATTTAATTATGCAAAAGTATTTTATTATTAGCTTTGGGAAAAGTAAAACATTTTTTTGAAAGACTTGGGTAACATTGTGAACAAGCTCATAAATTTTTGTTTCGAGTTTCCGGTTAGTAAATGTGTTTAAACACATGAATCGTTCATAGTTTTGGAATTAACGTTATCTCGTTAACCCGGACGGCGCTGAAAGAGCGGGAACGGGGTGTTCTTTCAAGCAGCGACATTATCGATTGTGCAAACCGTTAGTTTGGTTTTAAAATATTTAGAGTTATTAATTATACGTGTCCGATTGTGCCGCGGAAGTTCGGTTAAGTAAATATGAGTAAAATCAACACTGCCACTTATGTTAATCTAAAATCTTTGGGCGCAGAGCTTAACCACGTGACGGCGCGGCCAATCGCGGCGCGCCGAGTCGAGTACGTTAACTAAAACTGATATTGGAGCCGAGATGAAGAAAAGCGATACAAAAAGTCATTGTTTGTTCACGACGACGGCAAATCACATTTCGCCGTCTCGTATATTGCTTTTGTAATAATTTATTGTATATTGATAAAAAGTTGCTCGTTTATTATTCATTGAACGTTGTGTAACGCAATAGTATAAATTATGAATTATTGAAGACGCGAGGGAAAAAATGTGCACATACAAATGCATGCATATTTATATAAGGGCGCGCGTTCGTACGTTAGAACGCAGTTACAATTTTCAAACAAAACTTGCGAAATTTCCAAACATACGTATTTCGCGATAAATAATTCCGAGGAGTTAAAACATATATTTTACTTATGTTTTACCCTTACTTACTCAACTCGTATAAATTATTACACTAGAAAACTTGTATGTATATATAACGTGATTTACATATTTATGAACGCATCTACATACACGTATTAACATTTGCGCACATGAAATTTGTATTCGTACTACATCATCATCTTAGATATTTTATAATTATGAAATATCTATAGTAATCGAACGGCATTAATATTGCAGTCGATGCAAAACGCCCGCGCGTTATCGACCGCGCGCTCGGCCTGTCTCAATCGGCCGTGTACGAACTTTCGCGCCCGGATTTTCAAAAAACGTGCCCCCTCCTCGGTCTTTGGCCACGCGAAAAAGACGATTTGCATAATAAATAATGTAAACGCGCTCTACATACGTCGCGCTTATCGATCCCCCTCAAAATGACTCGTTTGCCGGCCGTCGCAATTCTTTTCCAAATCAACGCTCGAATCCGAATCAACGGCCGTTTCCCGCCAAGACGCGGGCCTCGATGAATATTTCAGCGACCAGTATACTCTCGTTAGCGCGCACCTTCGATATTTTTGTTCTCCAACAAAACTATCGATTTCTTGTTTACGTTTGAATCCCCTGCTCTCGCGCCGCCGCTCCGTCTTTACAACCTCCTCCCCCTCCCGTCGCCATTTTCTCCTCCGTTTCCGATTTTCTCGGCGCCGTTTGATTCTTCGAAACGCAGTTATGGCGATGAAAAATAAAGAACGCGAATAAATAAGCGAGCGAGAGAGTCCGCGCGATAGCGAGAAGGGGAGAGCCGCGTTTCTCCTCGCGCGCTCGCGTTTTATAATTTCTATAATTTAAAGTCCGCGGCAGCTGGCGCGCTACGTAATTACTTTAACCAGAAGAACGTGTGGCCCCGACCTGGGCTCTCAGCCTGTTTACTTTTAATTCCTCCTTCTTTCTTCTTCCGTTTTATTCCCCACTTTCCGCGCTCCCCGACCGTTTCCCCGCTTCGCCCCCCCCTCATCGCACTGCTCGCGGGCGCCGCTCGCGCTTGAATAGACGTAACGGATATCAGTGGCGTTCGTGTTGTCGGCGATCTTGCGCTCCCGATTGGTCATTTGACTCGTCTTCGATATGTAAATAGCCCCTGAACCGCGGTATTACACGCCTCAGTACATCGATCGCACTTGACGTTACATTTGTTAACGACGCTGTTAGCAAATGTACCACTTCCTCTCCCCGAGGAAAAAGCGCGCGGTGTCAATGACAGAATCTCGACGTCTTTCGATCGCATGCTTGATCCAAGCACGTGTTTGCAGTAGTAAATGCAGGGCTATTTAAGTCGAACTTTTCGCGCGACAATTTGGTTCTTGGAGTGGACTCCAAGGTTCCGTGTGAAAATGTTTTTCGTTATGTGTTTAATTAAAAAATTGTACAGAGTAATTGTGTCTTGAGTCGGAGAGGGAAAAATGTTGCAGGGCGTATTGTTAGCTAAACAAAACGAATGCTCCACTTCAAGACGCGCAAAAATAGACGAGACGTTTCGTGTTGTTATTTGAGAATTGCGTTATAAATCAGCAGCATTTGTTTTAAATGAGACGTGGTGTTTTTTAGTCTAATAGGACGCGTAGGAATATTCTAAATGCTTAAAATACATAATTTGAAATGCCCATTCGTTCATTTAGTCGCGTAACCTACATTGTGATTTCGAAAACGGAGTCACTTTATAAACGATCTGCAGATGCAACTCCATCATAGTTTGCACGGAAAATTATTACGCGACGCTATATCGGCGTGTTTTTTGCGGCTTGTCACAAGTAAGAATATTTTGGTTCACGTCTTATTAAATTAATTACCGAATTTATGCGCGACACTAATTACAAGCCGCTGTAACGTTAATAACGCCGCTACTCGCTTTACAACCGCGCTAATTATTTCGTACAAAAGAATTTTCGGTACGTGAATCTTATTAAACATGACTAATGCCAAGCGCTAATGAAGCGTAACGCTCACAGTCAGCGGCCCAAGATGGCGCTGCTGGCAATCATTTATCAGCGATCCGTTCGCCGCGAGAGGAATATTTGCTCGAAATAATAATTAATCGATTTTATTTGTACGCACGGAGTCGTAAAAAAAGTTACATTTCATGGAAGTAATAAGTGCCCTTCAACCTTGTTTCCTGGATTACAAAACAGTACTAAAGCGCTTGAACGTTACATGCCGGAATACGAAAATAATTTAACCTTAATTCAACGCACAGTTTTAAGTAATATCTACTTCTTTATAATTAGATCGTGAGCTACAAAGTCATTGAATAAAAAATGTAAATATCAAGGAAATGTAAATAATATTCCACGTCTGCTTTTGCTTTAAAATACAAGTCTGAATTGCCATAACCTCACTCGTGCAATGTACTTCCATGTTAATTTACAAATGAATATTTGCAAAAAGCACATCGGGCGCCGAATAAAAAATCGCGACGCTTACAACACATTCTAAATTCTACCCTTACGAACGTTTCACCTCAAACTTTGAGCAAAGTGCCTCGGCTGAAGTTTGAAACTCCAACCGTGACTTGCACAAGACAATAACAGCCGAAGGATAATTAACAACAACCCTCCGAAGCGGGGTTACAAAAATCCTGACTCGTCGATTAGTTTCTGTTTCCCCTCAATTCACGATCCCGGCAGATTGATGCCAAAAACCACACCAGCTAGACAAAGACCCTCGCAGTTCAGGCTGGAGCCCGCGAGTCGAACGATGACCGTAAAGCGAGAAGAAACATTGCGACCTCTCCGGTTGCGCCGTCTTCCGCGGCCCGAGGGTTGGGAATTCCGTGAAATTAATCTTTTCACTAAATTTCACGAGTCCGTCCGAGCCAAGACGTAATACTCGCTTCTTTTTCGCCGCTCGCCCCGCATCTCCGCTCTCGCTCTTTCTCGCGCGCGCGGGCATTTTATTTCTTCATTTGCCCCCTCCCGACCGACCCGTTTCGCTTTATCTTATTTTTCATCCACGTCCCCGTCCGCGCGCCCGAACCTCGCCGCGTCTCTCTCACTCTTACCGCCGGCGTTTCGTCTCGTTTCTGCGACTCTCGCTGAAAAATCGCCCGTCGTAAACGGGAACAGCGGTTTTATTGTTCCACGCCAGACAATGCCCGGGAATATTATAAAAACTTTGAGACGGAATATATTAATGTTAACTCATCGTTTTACCGTTAGGAAAACTTTTCGGCCGTACCCCAGCCCCCGTTTGCTTCGCGCTCTCTCGCTCTCGCTCTCTGCCGGCTTGCACGACGATTCGCGTGCAAATCCCCCCGGCCCTCGTCGTGTAACTTTCGCGCCCGATTGGAATCGTTTTCTCGCGCTTATTATGATTCGCAAACGAGCTACGGCGTCGGCGCTTTTACGGAAATCGGCGGGATCCGGTTCCAGTGACGAAACGAGGGAATCGATACTTCGTTGTAATTTGTCGGGTTCATTTTAAGATTTTATCCCGAAGAAATTAACAAACAAATTGAGCAGCAGAGTAAGGCAAGTCGAAGGAACACGTGCATAATTTCAATTTCAGCATATAATTTGACAGTGCCGTCAGGGATGGGAGACTTGGAATGAATTACGACGAATTGACGAAATAATTGCCGTACGTGAGTAACGACAAAATTATTAAGTCAACAAAAGTCTGCGCTAAGTGCGCCGATATATTGCGCCGCATCGACGCTGGCGGAATAAACATGTAATTTGTCGACGCGACTTCATATTTTATCTCCAACTTTTTCCTCCCGCTTCGTCTTTTACTATAAATTACGCGGTAAATTATAGTATCGTAAATCACGCGATACTGTAAAGCTCGCAGTGACGGCTTGATGAACGTGGCGCGCTTATGTTAATCGGCGTATTTGCGACGATACGCTCGCGAATAGTTGTTGGATTCGTACAATAGTTATGATTTGTTTACGTCCATGTGTATATTATCGTTCCAACAAATCGAAACTCGACTTAGAAAGATCGCTTCCAAGACCTTTTACGGCAAGACGATTCCGGCTATAACGAAGGGATTCGTCTTGTCAAAAAGAAGATATTCCTTTCACATCGAGCATAATGCTCTCCGCCATTTGATATGTATCTTAATTTTTGCAAAAATCGGAGAACTCGTTGGTCGTTAAGAAAACCTGACTGCAACTCAAATTTTATTCGCAACGGGAAATCTTATATAGCTGATTACAAATGACAAGTTTCTTAGACTCTAAAGAGGGGGTAACAGTCTGTACAAAATAAATAAACGTCCCGGATCGATCGGGGTCGAACGCACAAGGCCGGCAACACACATGGCTCATGCGATTGCCGACAAATGAGTATCTCTTTATCCCCCTTTTTCTCCCGTGAACGAGAAGAAAGGCATAATATTTGACGTTTTTTAAGCGCGTGGCGGAATTATTCGTGGTACCGCTCGGGGAGCGCGGTCTGGAAGAACGGAGGGGGGAGGTGGCTGGGACTCGGCGGCGCAGACAGGGGCGTAGGGAGGACAACGATAAACTTTAATGTATTCCGAAATATTAAAATATATTCGCGGCTGTGTGGCGTAGATATTTTAACGAGGTACGTACGCCGAAGCAAGCTCGCCGGAACGCCCGTCGTCCAACAAATTATATTTATACCGGCTTATTTAAATATATTCCGAGGCCCTGCGCAAATGTTTCTCTAAGCGGGGAGATAAGAGAGGCTACGATCTCTGGCGGTATCTACGGGAAAAGCCTAGGCACCCAGACAATGTCATAAAGAACGTAATAACCTCCGAGATTAATTTTTCATACTCGAGAAATATTAATTATGGGCCGGCCGGTGGGAGCGCGACGCCGCGAATTGTAAACCGGCGTTATTAAAATCGCGATCGGCCGCGCCCGAAAAAGTTAGATTAAGCGTTGAATATTTTTAACGCGCCACTCGGGCATTAATATTTATTCGCTCGCGGGGGCATTTTTGCGATTTAACGTGCGAAGGAATTACGTCTAATGCACTGCTCGGGAAGGAACTCTTTATTGCGCTCGTTCAACTTCTTAATCGACGCCTGCTCCGAAATTGCCGCGGACGGCTCCCTTCGCAACCGGCCTGCGCAAAAAATTAATTATGCAAATGATTAACCAATACAAACGAGTCGCTGTCATAATCGCCGTATTACCGGCGAGCGCCTTTTCGCTTTATTTTTATCGCACATCCCGGTTGTAATCGAAACGCGAATAAGTTATTGATATTTTATTTGTACATTTAAATAGAAAGCGAGGACCCGTTCGCGCCTCACATGCAAACGAGACGAAAGCTTTAATTGCGCAGTTTTGCGATCGAAGACGCCGATTGGCTCGACGGACGTCTGCGCGAACACGGGGTCTGAGAAATTCCAGTAATATTAGACTGAAGTGGATGTCAGACGATTGGATCTTTTCACACAAATCTTCGCTTGTATAAATTTTAGGAATTTTGAGGTGTTATTCAATATGTATTCATGATACGTCATGTATCAAAACTTGGAATGCTAAAGCAGTGTATTCCCACAAAATTAAGCATTTTTACTTTTTAAAAGTATTTGAATATCACTACACTACTTGTCTCTGTTTGTATCTGTAAATTGCAAGATGTTGTAAAAAATATATTCTTGCTATGTCACGTACCAAAGCTTGGTGTACTCGGCGCAAAACAAACAGGTATTCCCACAAAATTTAGCATCGTTACTACTTAATACTAATACCTGGAAAAGTACTGTAATTTAACCAACGATTTCTACACTGAATTTCGCGCGCCCTAAGAAACATTCGCTTCACCAAAAAAACTGTTTTACATAGTTATTTGAATCCGATGTCAGTGTCCGGCAACAGTAAAAAACGTCTCCGCACAAGTACTTAACATTCGAAAAAAACGACTTCGAGCTATAATATTATATCACGTGTCATTAATTAAGATACGACACAACGGTTTTAACGATCACGCGGCAAAAGCAATTAGTCATCATTACTGCATAAAACGTTATTCCGCAGTATAATTAATTACACGTAAATACGTCATTTCCTTTCGCGATTCGCCAATTCTCCATTATGCCCAGGCGGTCGTTTGTCTCGTCGAGCATCTCCTTTTCGCGTGGAGCTTTTTGTGCGACGACTTTTCCATGGGCCGCAAAGGCGAAAGGGAAAAAAACGAAAAATCGCCGGCGAGAAACAAAAAAGCCGGAGGAACGAGCGAGGCGTCGTGTGGCAAGAGAATGGGAATGAAAAAAATCGCGGCACGCATTTCTTCAGCCGGCAACAAATCATTGCCGCGTCTCAGAATGCGCGAGGTATTTGCTTATTCAAACGATTGCGAAACGCGCGCGCAAAGCGGTTTACGGCGCGTCTTTTGCCTCATTGAAAGTGACGTGACGGGTCGCGCGCGCGGCGCGTCTCTGCCATGAACGTGAATGCTCCAGTGGCGCGGCTTTTTCGCCCCCCGCGACCAGCCGTTAATCGGCGCGCGCCGATAATAATATTTTATAAATTCGCATCGATTCCGGTGACTTTAATTAAATGGCGCGCGTACTGCGTGAGAATGCAATGTGTTTCGATTGCCGCGCGGCGTGTTCATTTTTCTGCATTACGCGCGCAGCCCACGCGCGACGGCATAATTTAAAAATATTACATTTTGTTATTCATTAATGGAATAAATTACAAACGGTAAACAACAAATTATAAACAACATTTCCTGCTGAAACTTTGATCAGTTTTATACAATGCAGGGGGGAAACATAAATCACAATATAAATTACGCAGGACGATAAATAGTCGGGGCTTTTTTCATCCGACCGTCCGCCCGTCTTTGTATTTATATTTGTTATAAATGTAATGCAAATTTGATTTATCGCCGCGAATAATAATCGGCCGAACGTCGCTTGTCGCGCCGATAAATAAAGCAATTTTCCGCGACGTTAAAAAGTTATATCGTTTCGTCACTCGGGGACGATTTTTTGGAACGGCTCTTTTTTGGTTTTGCCGCTGTTGTCGGTTTTTGCCGGATTTTTTCGTGGCGAAAAAACGCGTGTAGACAGTTGAACGCGCGTGTTAAAGTGGCGGCTGGTGCGACAATTCGCGAGGGCCCGCGATCGCGATAAACCAATAATTCTCTAATTTATTCGTGGCGTATCGGGCGCACAGTTGGCGTTAATATATCATCGGCGCGCATCTGCCCCCAACGACGCGCTTCAATATGTTGTACGGTAACCGTTTCTGTATAAATATTCCGGGCGGGTCGTTCGCGACGCGGGCCCGCGATGGATCCACTTCGCCCCCACGATTTCCGCGCTCGTAGGACGGCCGGTTCACCAATATCATCATGGCTTTAAATTGATCGCGTCTAAAGTCACTACGAATCGCCTGGTTGCGCTGCTTGATATTCGAACAATACTTGCGATGATAAAAATTTTATTTTATTTTTATTACGGTGAATGTTTGCAGCAGTGTGGTCGGAATATCGAAGAAGGCTGTGTTTCGTAATAAAATTGGGAACGTTATATTGCTGTTCTGAAATTACTGTATTAATTGAACTGAAGTACTAAGTGGAATCGCTGTTTAAGACGTTGTAATATGTTACTTGTTAGTGAAACAATTTCAAACGGCGAATTAATGACTAAAACGATCCTTGTACATCAAGAGTAAACAAACAAAAGAGGCTACGACTATTTTTCGACTCGATTAAGTCGATTTAGACATGTAAATGTTGTAATGAAATTATAATTCAAACAATGACGCTGTGTGTGTGTCGACTATCTTACGCGACGCGCGCGTGTTGGTGGTAGATAAATGTATATTCAAGCGAACTCCGCGAACAGCAATAAATTATTTTTAATTTGAATCCGACATGAAATTAACACAAATGCATATCAATATACATTTAGCGTATTTTATACCCTATTTACATTTGACATGTTGTCAGAGTACGCAATGGAAAGAATTACAAATTCGCCACTCACGCGCATTACTTTTAATCATTTGCTAATGGAAAATAGTCCAGCAACGTCGCAAAAGTTTTTAAAAAATAACGAATTTAATCAAATAATAAACCTATTTGAATTGGCTCGAATGACTGTGTCGGTGTATTTTGTCGAGTGCAATAATTCGAAGCGATAGTTAATGCGATAAATTTAGCGATAATGTACTGTAGCAAATATTTGGTTAATGTAACCAAATAATTCGATCAGTTAACTCTCGGTTACGGTAATGAAGTGATTTTGGGTTATTACATCCTTAAGAAAAGAAGGCCCGGCCATTCAGCGACCAAAATTGACAAATTCGATCCACTGCTGTGCCTTGGTGGCGTGATTCCGAATTTAAAGCGCGTGTGGCGTTTCACACTCAACATCGACGCCACAAAAATTGCAGTTCGCAAAAGGAATAAATTGAAAAAAAACAAGCCGCGCGTTCGATGAAATTCGCGCGTCGCAAAAATGCAAATCAGTTTTTATAATTCAATGGTATTTGCGCGTCGCAAACATATAATATAACTCGATAAACAAAACAAAATCCATATATAGTCCGTGGCGAACAGATAAAGCTCATTTTTAATATAAGCCTTCCACGTGCGGGCATTGTTCGTGTGCGTCGTGTTTGCCTTTATAGATATAAAGATTGTAAAAACTGTTAGCAATCTTTAGAGATACGCACAATATTATTCGTATATATTATTATTTAAATTGTTCTTGAAAATGCAGTTTACGACTCATAAATTTCCATCAAACATTATCTGATAAGTTGACGCGATCAAACAAAAAGTACAATAAGAGAGTGAGAGAAAAAAATGTAACGTTTAATTGTGGCACGGATACGATATCGGTGGTCGACGTGAAAAAAGCGGAGATTACGAATGGCTGATTACGGAATCGACCGAACCGATTATCACTGTGCCGAATTTTCCGTGATTGCCGAAAATCGTGCGTTGTTTCGCAACATTTCGTTTAGTCTTGGGACTTCGGTCTTGTCTTGGGATTCAGTCGGCGCGTAGCGGTCGTTAACGCGTCTTCCCGCGCGAATGAAATACGGGGCACGTTGAACCCAATCAGGTGTCCGTCATAAATTTCCATCAACCCGGGCCGGGAGACGCGCTAATAGCCGATACGAAATTACGCTCGCAAAAAGGACCCCGCCGCGGTTACATTTTCGAGGGACACCAATTGGCGATGGGATCTCGACGACCAATCACGAGACAGCGTTGAAAAACTGTGCACAGGAGCGACAGTAAATTACCCTACATGGCGCGTTAACTGCGAATGCTTTTGAGTACCTAATTTTCGACACAAGAAAGGACTTTCGTAAAACTGCAGCCAGCAATAACTCGAATTCCCGAGCGCGAAATTTGCTCGCACTCGTTCTTCCGCGTATTCGAGCTCGATCTCGCCCCCACTCGATCACAAGCGTTCAGTTCAATGACGTTATAAATAACGTCCCCGTAATTCATTGTAATTAGGAGAAATTGTGTTCGCATCGGGACGATGATGGATCGCGCCGTGACAAGAAAAATCGCAACAAGAAAAGCGAAAACAAAGGCCGAAAAAAGTGCGCCGCGCAACAATTCGCGGGGGTCTTTAGCCTGCGATTCGTCATTCGGCTCCTACGCTTTCGGTCCGCGTGACGTATTCCTCGAACCGTATATCACCCCGAACGCGACTCGTAAATAAATCTGGCAATAATTGCATAAGGCGGCGCGCGTCACCGACTATTGCATAATTGGCACCGAATCCACTATAGCTCGGTATTGTATGAAAAGTAGATCGCCAAGATTGCGGCGGTTGCGTTTTATTTATGTAACGAGTGCACGCGTTATTGTGCCGCGTCCTCCCGCGGGCCGCCATTAATTATGACCTTAATTGAAACGAATGATCGCGCGAAATTATTCATTACGGTACGCGGCGGGCGCCTTTTTTGTCTCGCGTTCGACGTTTCCGTGAGCGCGCGGGCGTGTTCCTCCGTACTTTCCAAAATAACATCCGGCGCGAAATTAATGCCGTCGCGGCGATGTTTATCCTCATTTCAAAGATAAACCTCGCGCACTGCCGCGCGTTCGTCAACAAAAATGCCGAGGCGCGATGAAATTCGCCAATTTGCCCGCGAGACGGTTCGAAGTTTCGACGCGGGTATTATTTTTAATTACCGGTCTAATTGAACGCGCAAAATCTGGCGACGCCAGACGCGCGGTCGTAAATAAAAAATCAGGAACGTGCCCTACACCGGCGCGCTTATATACATATATAAATACGTGTTTAATATTGCACGACGCGCCGCTCGGAAATCGCATTTTGAACAAGTTTTCGCGAAGAATATATCGCCCCTACGTCGCTTGATGGATGTTGCTACGTTGGAACAAGTAAAACAAAAGTTCAGACATGAAAAAGTACGCCGAGTCGGGGCATCGCGGATATGAACGTTACAATATATTCGAGGATAGATGTGGATCATTTTTTACGCGCTTTTCACGCACACACCGCGCCGTCCGTTCCGCTTTTACAGTTATTATTTTTGCGCGTTTATCGCCCATGCGTTTCGAATCGTAAATCCAAGAACGGCCGCGGGGCCACCCTCACCCTCGAACAAATCCCAAATTTCGACTTGGACTTGCCGCTTTTTAACGGCCTCGCAATTTTTTCGCCCCTCCGCGCCACCCTTACCCCGCCCCCCGTGCCGTGTCTCGCTCGCTCGTTCACGCGTCGGCCACCCTCTCACTTTTCCATTCGGCGCTGTTTTATTTGGCTTAACAAATCCTCGTTGCAAGAGGAAAGGCGCGGATAGCAAATATCTATCGAAGCCGCGTGCACTGCCAATACGCAGATAAATAATAATAAAAACGGTCCTCCCGGTTTTCGAGCCGAAATGAAAACGTACCGGTCGGCCGCCATAAAAATCCTTTTTCCCCTCGGCAATTAGCAATAAAGTTTTCATCGTTTAATAAAGGCCGGTACAATAAATGGCGGCGATAAAAAATCGACGCACAATAGCCGCCACGCATTCTGCTGGCGCGCGACCCAATCCGAGTACGTATGCGCGCGTATCCGGGCACAAATATGCCGCTTGTTAATGTCCGCGCACGATTTGCAAGAACCCCGCGTAACTCCTTTTTTCGGCATTATTAGCGTCCGGTTACGCTCGAGCCGTTTTCGACGCCAACAATTAATCGGCCAACTGCGAAGGGTCCGTTTTTCATTAGCGTCAGTGACGTCGCACTATTCGGCAACCTCGACGGCAGCACTTCTGCGTTTCCCCGAAGGTGCACTTGGGCTCCGCCGCCAGCTCCACCTGTCCCGCAGATGCACGTCGCTGTGCGTGTGATTTACGCACAGCTTATAGCGATATCGTGGCGCGATATGGATTACGATCGATGTGATTGCGATATTGCTTTTGGCAATTTTGGGCTACTGATTGGATTGTCAGATGGGCCAGAAAATCAGTACCCAGGAAGAAATTCCTGACGTTTGTTGAGCTTTGACAATCGGCCCATGTTTCGGCCCACTTATTATGTGCAGATACGAATTTTTCGTTTTATGACGCTTAACATTCTTTGTTTTACCAGCCAAGCTTGGCCCATTGTCAATCCGCGCTTAATACCAACCTTGAGCCGACAATCGACAATTCTGTGCCCAATGATGGGCCGATTGTTTTTTTTTTCTATATGGGTAGTATAGGTCCTTGGTCACATTGTTTGGAGGTTTCGCATAAATATAATAAATCATGCAATTAGACATCGAATCCTTATGGTATTATTAACATTCTTTTGTAAGTTGCATGACAATATAGAAAGGCTTTTCAATAAATCAATCCTTTCCCATGTGCACTTTTCAGAATTTATGTAAGAGTAATCGACACGTAAAACAAAGGGTTGGCTTTTATGCAGTTTACAAAATAGCTTTAAACACTATTAGACATTGAAACAAAACATATTTGATTACACCCCTGAATGAAACGCATTCTCGTGTAAAAAAACAAACTTCCTTTTCTAAGGAAAGTCTAACGAATTGTTTTCTCTTTGTTGCAGGTAAGCAGAGTTGCATTATCAATTCGGTCATCTATGTAAAACTTATCCGCGACTCGGCAGCTCGCATCGGTAAGCTAATGGACTCATCTTCGTATTTACCCCTCGCTCCGTTTTTACGTCTACCGAATGCAAATACGGAATTTCTATGACGAATCGATCCGCACGAGTACCACGCTCACGTGTAATGGATACTGTAAAATTAGAAATACCGTAGAAAGCTGAATACACATTGTTTGTCCGATAGCGTATTATGACATGTCGGGAACAAGTTGTCTCTTGCGTCGAGAGTCGGTAATGATCCGTAACGGTACATAATCCGGCGCGGATAAATATAATTAGCTCGCGTTTCTCGTCGATGCGAGCGCGTCGGCGGCTTTTTTTCCGTCCTGCGTTTGTTTTTAGCGTCAACTTGTGCCGCGCGCCGACACATACCGCGCGGCGATGCCGCCGCTATTGTCCGACAAAAAACGTAAAACTGGAAGGCAAATTATGCGCGCAATATTCCAATTTGCGGCGACTGTGCACGCGAGATTCTTGACTACTGTTTGCGACCGGTAATCGCTTTTTATCCCCCGACAGGGCGTTTTTTCTCATCCGGACTCATTGATATTTGCTCTTTCACGTTTCATTCATCAGAAGGAACGCGATTTACCACGTCGCGCGAAAGATTTTGAACGCTTAATTGCCGATAATGATGTAACGGCGAATTAAACGGGGTGGCTGTTTTGCTTCCAAGTTGTTTGCAGACGCTTTCTTTGTTTGTCACCTCTTGGAAATTGCGCGACTTTCAACGCGATCGCAATAACCAGATTGCCCTCTCCTCAAATGAAACCGTAATTATCCATTATACGCGGAAAAAACAAAATCATGGCAAATTTAATTGTACACCCGTCAGTGTTTGCTTATTAATCACAAACGTGTTTCCAAACGATTGCAACTCGCGAACGATTACGTCTCAATAGCTCGATGCATTCAGCTAAAAAATTGCGTGGGAGTTAGTTAACGACTCATCTCGTGCCGCGCATTAAGAGTGCAATCCGTCATCGAACAGGCGATATTCCCGCTCGAAGTAAACTTACTGCACTCCCGCGACTAATCAACAGTTCTTAATAGTTTAGTTACCAATTTAATGCCCTGCAGTGACGCGAGCGCGAAGTTGTCACGTTGAGTGCGTGTTCCGCATACCTAATTTCACGGAGCGATCTTTCCGTAGCGAGTGTTTGGTGATGCCGGGAAACTAACAGACCAACTTAAAACTCACCCCCGACGGCGTCCCGATGTCTCAATAATCCTCGCCGGCACGCGAACACGCGGAACACACGAGCCAACGAATAAAATACGAACAAAACTGGCACCCACGTTGGGCGCCCCTTTTAACCCTCGATCCCCAGCAAAAAGTTGCCAAATATTGCGACGCTACATTTTAATCTTCGGCAAGAGCTCGCGGAGTGTAAACAGGCATCGGGTATCGACTGGAAAAGTTTGCGGGCGTTTGCACGCCTGGAAACTGCCGGGACGATGATAACGAAGGGAAGATTACGGGGGCGTGGGTAGACGCGTGAATGCATTGAGCCGCGGGGCCCGCCGCGGGTAAAACACCGGAAAAATATGTCATCGTTTCATCGACAGTCATCGCGAAGACCGAGCGAATGAACGAGCGAATCCCACACCCCTTCGAGGACGCGCTTTCAACACCCCCGCCCGCCGCCCCCTCCGCGAGTCATTGTGCGACGCTCATCCCGGCGCATTGTCATCCGAAACAATGATTTCATAAAAATACACGCGAAAGGGGACGCAGATGACAGATACAGACGGAACCCGTAACATCCGCGAACGCGTGTCCTAACGTTGTTCCTGCAAATGCGGAAACCGATTGAGCAGCTAGTTATCTTCTGCGTCTTTTTTCCCCTTTCTCGTGCTTTTATTTCGCGTCCTATTCGGCCGCATCGTGCGTGAGACAAGGTTTGCCAAAGCGGTTCATTTGCCGGAATTTTTCCTTCCCTTGTTGCCAGCTTTGCACCCTTCCCCCGTGGCTTTGTTTCCGCGCTGCCTGTCCTCTCCTTTTTTTGCATTCGCGCTCTTCTTCGCATTTCCTCTTGCTTACTCGAGTGATTGCGGATGCGAGTAATTTTGCAAAAAAATGCACTCGCAAGAAAAAATCACTAATCACGAGGCTCGAATCGTATTGGCAATCAGCGGCGAACAATGAATTATGCGTATATGTTTAATTATCGGAACCCGAGGGACCGGCCCTTTCTCTTGCATCCGATTTTTGCGAGACGCTCGCGAGCGCGTGTTCCCGCTCCCCGGAATGAAATAAACATGACAGCCGGACATATTAAAGAGCTTTTCCTTTCTGAAAGCGCAGCATCGGCGGTGTATATTAAAAAGCTGTAATGCCTCCGTGAAAATCTTGGGCGAAAAAAGCGCCCTTTACTTCGGCGCGGAGTCGTAATCTCGGCTGATTAATTAACGCCCAGTGCGGTGATTCATGATTTACGATAACTCATGTAAACGTGAACCGACCGGTACTTGTAATTTTAATTCGCGGGCGAATATAATTCCGCGGCGGATTACATTAAATAGAGCACGCGCTAAAGTACGGCCTCTAATTCGCGCGCCATGCGCAAATCACCGAACAATTTATGCGCACAATCACGACGCTGCCCGAAAAAGAGAGCAGTAAACCGAAGTTGGCGCCGGTTTGCACAAATACGTTTAATTCGAGTCTCTCGGCAGAAACGAAACACAAACTGGTTGGGTTACCCTTTAATGAACTTGCCATGAGGAAATCAAATAGAACAACTTGGTTAGACTTAGGGATTACCTAATCAAATTTCTCTTGAGGTTACTTCGAAATATATTTAACGCCACTGCAAAACTCGAGACATTTCCGAACTTGGGCCAAGCGCGCGAAATACCCTGGCGACAAGTTTTGCGCCACCGCTTTTATTTGGTTCTTTACTCCGCGCGAGTCTCTCGCTTTCGCTCCCTCCCGCCTCTCCGCCGTCTCGCTCTTTTCCTGGAATCTGATTGCACAGCTTTTTGTTCTCCGCGGTTGTGGCTCTCCTTTTTGTTTAATTTATTATTAAAAGAATTTAAGATGCTGTTATTCCCAACTAGTCGGAATATACTAATACTTGAAGTCATTAATCCCAACCAGAACATTATATACCCACACGAAACGTATAATTTTATATGTCCGGTTACATTATGTTTAATATACGTGCGAGCCACGTATGCAAGTCGGATTCAAGGATTAAGCGTGTATTACATTTACGCGCTTCATGTGGGAAAATATAAAATTGACAATACTATCGGCCGCGTTAATGCAATACAACTATTTGTTAATAGATAAATGTAATTAATTTAGAGAGGCGCACGTTCGCCACGGCTCATAAATTATTCGCTCGTAAATCTTTAAAATCGTGTAGCCCGTGATCAGATAAGCGCGATTATTTAAACGATTCGACACGAAAATGCGCCGGTGACGCGCGTTTTTTCCCGCCGCCAATCAAATGCAGAACTGTTTCGCTATTTATCGGCCAGCGCAGTGTCGCGGTTTATCTTGTGTATTCGCAATTTTATTATTATTTTATTACTCCAGCACAATAAATCGCGACAACTTGTTTACTGTAATTCGGCTCGCTCACGGACAAGAGACTTCGAGATTGAATTAAAAATGCATATTTACTTACAATGTTCCAATAATGCATTTATTGACAAGGTCGTTTCACAGTTGCATTGCTTTTTCTCTGCCCTCCTTTTCCCCGGACCCCTTTCACGATGCATGCTGTTTATCTTTTTTCTTGCAAATCAAATGTTTGCGTGCTTTGTACTTTCTACCGCGCCTTTTTTGTGAAAGCAATTTCAGACGCGCGTTTCAAATCGATCCAAACATTCCAGACATTTTAAAACGGGCTTCATTATATTCGAAAAAGTGCATCGCAGTCGTGCATTACGCCTCGGGCCAAAAAACCTCCGGATAAGATTTCCCGAATACCTACGCGAGCTCGCGCGAATCGGTGCGCGACGTGAGCCACGATAATTACACAATGATCCGAATTTTCGGGAAGGCCATTCAAAGCCTCGGGGGGGCCGTGAGGGGGGGGGGCAAAAGTCGAGACTGGCGCTGCCTCTGGGTCGCCTGCTTCCGTA
>JABFPB010001494.1:0-24935 GCA_022817645.1 Ceratoteleas bidentatus | reverse complement strand
CACGACGTTATCATGCCAGAATTGAGCCAGAGTTAACACCCTGCTACTCTGGCATGACGTTATCATTCCAAAACTGGGCCACACTTGGCCCAACTCTGGCAACTGCATCTCTGGCGATTTCCCACTGGGACGGTTTACGAATGAGTTACTAAACGTATTTTGCGTTTTTCACAACATCTACTACACCTTCGCCAATGTTGTAAGGGAATAGATGGTTATTCCTGAGATGGTTGGTGGGCATGAATCCGCGAGTCATTACTGACACATTTTCCAACGCAAAATCAAGCGTATTTTAATAAAAAAAGTACATGGGATTAATAATTATCCCTGTGGTTCCTACATAGGCTCACGACGACAATGCCGGCTTTGTGGCCGAAGACTGCAGATATTAGGAGTGCGGTTACTTGGCCATCCGAAAGTCGGCAGCCGGTGGAGCAAGCGCTGGTTATTCGGGTGAAGACACCGTGACCAGAATCGCGGCAACGCCACATTTCACGGGCTCGGCGCGAGCACAAAGGGGACCCGGGGGCTCACGCAACGGAGCAAACGTTTTATCGATTAGCATTTTCTTGCGCGCGAAATGGCGATTACCCGACGACCATTATTCCCGTGGAGCCGCGCCACTGGTTCCTCCGCGGATGAAAAAAGTGCGCTGCAATATTAACGGCACGAGCTGGATGGATTAATTCGACAAGATGCGGATCCGCACGACGCGCTACGGATTGCTGAATAATTCACACTCCGGTTGCCCGGAAACGACGCGCGTCTTTTGTTTGTATCCATTATTTGAGCGCCGCGCGACTTATTTTTTCGTGGGGATACGCTTATTATGCGATGTGCGGCAAGTTGGCTCTAATCACGACAATAGATTTCTGCCCCAGGGGCTATTCCGGATTTGGCTCGCGGATTTTCGCGATTTAATATGCTCCGCTGAGGAGATTTACGGCATCATCCACAGCCGTGTGTCATCCCGCTGATGATTCGGAGAGGCGGCGATCGACTCTTAAATCATCCCGACTACGTCAGTTAAACCCAATCTTGACCTCGAAGACCGTAAATTCTTTGCCTTGAGTTGCAGTTGAAAAAGTATCTGATTAGGGCTGAAAATATGGGAATACTTTGAGAGGAAAAATTTGATAAAAAAAATCTGGGACACTTTATTACGGAAAACATGTCATTGGAATTCTTCAAACTTCTAAATTTATTCCAAAAAAACATTCAACTAAACATTCGTCGAACATAATTTTGAAAGGATAAAAAATCGGAATAATGAATCCGTAAATTAAATCCGGATATTTCATCGGTACGGATATTCATATCCGAATGTAATTAAGTTCCGATTTTACTGTCAACCCAATCTTGGGCCCCAGCTACGTACCATATTATTCGTGAATCGTGTAAAATACGGCGCACGATAAACATTTCCACCCGGAAACACTCTCTAAGAATCCCCGAAACTGCCGACGCGCCCGGTCAAGTCCGGAATTCGGCGTGGCCCTAGCCGGATCCCGATTCACTTTGACCTTTCTCGTTGCTCCCTAATTAATATTACAACGCCCGTTTGGCGAACTTTTCGCGCCAGGCGTTCGTTCCATTTTGCCTCATGAATTCGTGATAATGAAACGTATTAATACGCCATTCTTACGACGGAATCTTTCATTCCGGAATCGCGGCGGGCCGGGCTCGCGATGTACGTGCCTCGCGAAATTGGTTAAGTCTGGCCTGGCGGCGTCCTCGTCGCTCCGACTCGGCTCTCCGTCTATTCCTTTTCCGCCGCTCTCTTTCGTTCTCTCGGCGCGGCGTGCGTAGTTTTAAATAGTCGAGAAGGGTGAGAGTGTGTTCGGAAGGTGGACTGTGCTGGCGAGGGTGCGCCGCGTCTGTGGTAGTGTATCCGGGCGCGCGTATGTATACCTATATACGGGAAGATGAAGGGGCAAGGAGGCCGAGGGGGGTCGGTGCCGTCGGAGATAAGACGCAAACGAAGGCCCCCGGCCGCCCCGCGTCTCGATCGATAGCACCGCGCGGAAAATTCGAAAGTAAGATGCAATTAAACAGCGAGAGCGAGGGTAAGCAAGAAAAGGGGTGAGCCGGGCGAGCCCCTCCCGCGCGCGTCTATTCACGTCCCTTCGTCTATTTATTTATCCGCCTCCACCGCTTCTTCTCTCCGGCCGTTCGCAGCAAGATTTCTTCGCCTTTGCCAAGAGCCCGCGCGTATCGCGCGCTCGCATCAGGACAGCGTTGTCAGCGCAAAAGGAAGCAACCCTTTTTCTTAACTTCCTCCATCGTCACTCGCCACCCACACGCCTTTAGTATTTATATTGAGCGCCTTAAAGCATCCCCCGTTCCACGCGGCTCGTTTGTCTTTCCCGCGCGAGCGCACCCCGGCCCCCGCCCCCACCCCGGGATTCCCCGCTCGGATCTTAGGAGCTCTTTCTTTCCATATTTCCTCTTTGTTACCGTGCTCACCCTCGGCCCACCGCCCCACCTTCTTTTCCTCGTCGTTTTAAATACCCGCTCTTTCCGCAAAGCCGGGGTGGGGCCGATGAGAATCGGTCGTCACGTGGCGCACCGAAGAAAGAGAATTTCTTCCTCGCAAAAGCCCCTTTAAGTGCGCCCGCGTCTCTGTTATTGTCGTCCTCATGCCTCAGCGTTCCGACTTCTTCGACCGCCTGCCACGTTCGTTCTTCGTCCCGTTTGTCTTCGCGCGAATGGCGACGCTATCGCAAGACGCACGCAACGAAAATTAGCAAGCGTCCGTGATTTCGGGCGAAACTGTCGGACCTTCCCGACAGAGATTGCCGGGCTCCACGTCGAAATTGAGACGTGGGTTTAGCGTCGACTTACGGGCCTCGATCCTAGCCCGGTATCGAACACTGATGATGGATTTCATTAGTGGATTTTAATGAACCTTTTTTCGACGATTGGACGCACGGATTAGGGCATCGATTTTCCAAGTGCCAGGATTTCTGCGGTAAATTCTTCCCCGAGATTTGTCGCGCATGATTAGGGCGGTCATTTCGACGTCTTAGTCCATGTCGAATTTAGCTTTGTTGCAAGATGTAATTTGGTGGGAATTGTAAATCAGTTTTTTATCCACTTATATATCTTCTATTTGTTATTAGGAATGTTATTTTTGCGAATCTTCGTAACTTCGAATTTTTCGAGTATGAGAAGATTCCAAGTTTTTGAAGTTTTCGAACGTTCTGAATTGAGTTCAATTAAAAATTGTTTCAAGGTGTTGAATTTATTACTTGTTATTATGTATATTTAATTATTCAATCAGTTGTGTATTCAGTATGTCAGTCATACGCTCTATGTTAACGCCACGTTTAAATCACATAGCATATCTCTGAATAATGCGTATTATGAAAGAAATATTATATTCAATCACATAAAAATTCAGCGCGTTACAAACTTTGAAAACTGTGAATACTTCGAAACCTCGATATCTTCGGAAACTTCGACAACTTCGAACTTCGAGCCTTCGATACCTTTCCATTGATCTAATTATTGAACGAATTCGAATATTCGAATATTAGAAAACATTCGAATATTAGAAAATCAGCTGACTTCGATTTTAATTTTTAGTCCTGTTTGGCATGTCATTTAACAACAACTGGTACCATAAACGCAATCGTCCTTATGCGTTATAAATTATTGGTACGTTCGTTTGTCAATTTGTTTTGAGAAGCTTTCAACATTTTTTTTCTGTGTTGTTCCTGTCCGCCGTGTTCGTTGCAAATTACGTAGCGCGGATGCTGCGCTACGTGGTACTCGTGATTTATTCATTTTACACGGCCGTTCATCCATAAACCAACGCCGGGCCCCCGGACGCCACAACCGCGTACGCATAAACGGCCCTAATCCGCGGCAAATCGGTATCCTCCACGCCTCTCGCCGGCTTTGTTACATATACTCGCATAAGCGCCGGAGAAAAAGTCAAGGCGAAGTCCCGACACTTCGCAGAAGACGTCGAACCTACCTCGTAAAAAAGCGTGACGCATCTTCCCGGCCTCGTGAAATTCACTTCCTCCAAGCGAATTACGATATTCGTGAGATTGCGCGATTTAGATTTGCGTTATTGAGAAAAGAGATTTTCTGTTCAAGTACAAACTGATCTATTTTTTTAATTCCAAATCCTTGACGCTTTTGATTGGAAAATTTAATGTCCCATATTTTTCTATGGCTCGTTTTGTTGAGGAATCTATTAAGAAAGTTATTCGGCTGCAATACTGTCGAAAAAAGTGAAACCATCTCACGAGGAGAATCGAGATCGTGATATGACGCTCGGAGTGGTTAGATCTGCGCTCAATGGGCTTCCGCTGAAATGGCAAGCGAGGTAGACGGTTGAAAGGTCAGTCGGTTAGGACACAGTATAGAGCATCACACGATGATCTTTCCACTTGATGACAGCCTTCAGCGACGCGTTTACCTCTCGACGAATTCCACAAAATTTTACCTCGACATTACATTCCGTGGCGATAAGCATTTAATCCAAACACAACTCAAAGGCACGGGGCTTAACGACCGCAAATACGAATTCACGTATGCTCAATTCTGGAAGAAAAAAGCAGATTGATTTACCTGATAAGTTTATACGAATAATAGTTGCTGAAGTTCTCAACGGCCAACGAAGGGAAACGCCACTTTTATCACTGCCATCAACCCCAGGTTTTTTGATTTTAGACTCGAAAGTTTTCCGGGGATCCAAAGTGCTATTTGCAACCAGTGACGAAGCTCAGTAAAAAATCAGTCCAAAGAGGTCGTTGAATTTGGACAAACCGATTTAACCAAGTTACGAAACGACACAATGTGAGGGCGCAACTTCAGCGTTTCGTCACAAATTTGAATCGTGCGGAATCATGCAAAATCCCGGCATGATGCAAGTTATGACAATTTGCTTCTAGCGCAAAAGATTCCCACAACGCTGGCTGCCGATAATTGTTTGGCTCGCTAATTTCCGAATGCACCGCGCGGACATGACAATCGTGGCATTAGGCAGCGTATCGCAAACGAGTGATTTGCATCAAATTGATCGGTTAAGTCAACAAATCGGGTAACTCGCTGCTCTCGTCCTCTCCGTTGCAGAGCGCGTTGTGTAACCGCCACTACTGACCCCCGGTGGAACGATTTGCTCCGAACCTTTCTACCACGAAACGGCGAAAGATGATGATTGATGTGGGAGCGGTCTTGCGCTATCCCCTCGAGAGTTGCCCAGGAATCCGTTCGACTGACGTACATCGCGACATATTCAATGACTTTATATTCAGTGACGTTGCTTGTCAATTTTGTTTTCCAAGTGTCCTTATGTCCGCGACATCCTCACACTTCTTCAGAAGGACATTTCTCTGGAGATTATCCCTGGAAGATCAGGATATCTACCAAATATCTCCCTAAAATCTTTTCTCTTAATTATATTCGAAGAATCTACGTAGATGCTCGTAGATTTAAGGAGTATGAGTAATTAGGGCAGTTTTTAAAAATATAAATTATGTCATTAAAAAAATTATTGGTTCATGTTGGTTTCGTAGAAAAAACTGTGTTCTCAAAGAAGAAACTGAAAGTGACATAAAGACACATTTTCTATATTTATAATAATTAAACTTATTAGTAAATTTATAGTAATTTCCAAATAAATGTTAACCTGTTACCAGTTTATTTTTAACACCAAAGTCAGAATTATCTTAAAAATGAGGTATAACCGCTTTCTGTATCAAATAGTAATTTATTTGGGTAAAACTTTTATTGTGTTGTTGTTTATGATAGATAATATTATATTGATAATTGATTGGTTAATAATGGTATATTTAATAATTTTCTACTTGTATGTGTTACAACTTGAACATTTAATAATTAGTATAAAAGACAATGTGGAGTCAAGGACACAAATCGCGTCCTAGTACTAAAATTTTTACTTATATGGCATTTTCCCGAGTAAAAATTGTTTCATAAAAATTAGATCTGAATGTGATGAAACGCTAAATGGGATCGTAAATGATCAGGATTTGACCATTTTCTCGTACTAAAACAGTCAAATTCGAATTCACTGTTTTAGTAAAAAAAATGATCAAATCCTGATCATTTACGATCCCGTTGTTTCACTACGAAATAAAAGGTGTAACTGTGAAACGTTTGTGTCATTTTACACTGTCTCTCAATGGATCCCCTAGTAAAAGTTAGCCGGGCTTGCCGGATTAGAATCCGGGCCCTTCCTACGGAAGCCCGGGTATTGTATTTGATCAGTGCGAACCTAGGTGGGCCCCAGCTAATGCCCGAACGGGTATGCCCAGACAGGACTGCCCCCATCGGCAGTATACGGGGCATGTACATGTACGCTATCCGGGCCCCGGCAATGTGTGTAACACTTTGCCCGGGGAATATTATACAAAGGCCCAGCATTGGCAATAAGTTGGCCCTTGCTAGGATGACCCAGGTATTGCCTACATTGAGCCTGCGTGGTTATCTCCGTATGGGGTTTAGGCAATTTACGAAGTGTTGTGGAGAATGGCTACTCTGAATGTAAGCATATTTAACGTAACATCATATTTTAGAACTTTTAATTAACTTTTAATTAACTATTAAATTTAATAGTTAAAGTATTACATATTTAATAAATTATTGTATTAGCAATTACGATTGTAAAAAACGATATTAACAGTTAATATATAATAATGGTTAATAATTAATTGCAATAATTTACTGTTACACACACACTTGATATCAATCCGTATTCGATGAAATAGACAAAGTATTACTAAAAATCCTGGCCGCGAAAGTAGGCTTAGTATTTCTTTCACTTTAATGATACTCCACTGGCTCAGTGGTTAGGTTCTGGCTTTGCACCGAGGAGTCGTGGGTTCGAGTATCCGTACTCGTGCGAATGACAAAACTAAAATACCGATTTTCTTTCATTGTAATATTTTATTGTATTTTGCCGTAATTTTGGTTTTATTTTCATATTAATTAGAGCTACTATTTATTTATTAGTTGACTTTTGCGAAATTTTTTGACAAAATTCCTTCTGAGCAATTGCTAGGCCCCGCTAGGTTTGCCCTTATGAGCGTTTCACGGGCAAAGCGTTACGAACATAGTCATGCGCGGACGAAAACAAACATCAAACTGGCAAAATCTGCATTGATAAGTGTATAGTATAAGCATATAACTGTGTAATTTACATGTAATTAATTTTTCGTTCTACCAATGTTTATCTTTTGTTAATTTCACAGTATGTATTTCTGCTTAGGTAATTTTAGTTAGACGTGCATACGTGCGGTAACATAATTCATTATAGAATTAGTAACTAATTAACGTTACTTTCTGTAACAAGTATTTTATTTCAACCTACAAGTTTCTTATAATGTCCATTGAAATTTTATGAATATAAAGTAGAATTTTTTAATGCTAACAAACGTTTATTTGCAATGGACTATATTAACGCTGCAGTTTAAGTTACCGACAATCTTTATAATTTAGACGTTCGTAAAATTAATTTGTCCATGTACACAATACACTTTGCCTAAATATAAACTTGATTTGATGTCACTATATCTTGTGTCAAACTTGTTACATTTAGATTACAATAACTTTTCAATAATAATGAGATGAATTGTAATTCTTCTGCAATTATAAATGTAAAGAGTACCCTTTCAAACACGTTCAAAAATCGGTTGTTGTGAAGAAACGAGATAATGTAATTCACGTTGACAAGTATTAAGGCTTATTCAATCAGATTTAATAAGGGCTTAATTATATTCCTCAATAATGGGGTATTCAAAATAGATTTACTTACAATAGTCGAATCTTTCAGTTATTTTACCATTTAATTTATAAATTAAATTTTTAGAATACGAAAAGTTATTAATAATCTTCTCCACGCTTGACAGAATCACGAACAAATTTCACAAACCAGTGACAATTCATATAATCTCAACTACTGTACAATCTGTAACTTTCCCTGTAGGACGATGTAATAATAACAATCAACTGATATCAATGAAATATTGTGTCGTAAAGAGATGAAACAATAAGTAAAATAAATTATAAGGTAAATTGAAACGATCTATCGAGTGCAATTTTTGTATTCAAGTAACAGTGAGAAATTCTGGTGGTTATTTTCTCTTCGGTTTGTCAGTTCTGGAAGTTTTTCTATTTTCTCAAGTGAGAAAATCTTAATTTCACATGACTTTTTATTAATATGACTGTCAAAATATAATCATCAATTCTTTACAAATTCTCACGAAATCGCTTCCCACATTTAACTAACAAAAAGGTAGTTGAAAAACGTACATCAGTCAACTAATTGGTTCATGACACCTCGACAAAAAACTATGTGAGAAACTCTGAAAAACTAAAGGTTTTCACATAACCAGTAAATTTGAAACGAATTACATTAATCGAAGAAAATTATGTCGAACGTAACGCCGTAAAAGTGACACATTTATCGGTTCGATTAATGAATTTCACTGTAAACATGAAGTGCAATCTGGATACAGGGTTATACAATATATTTTGCAATTTCAGACATTCTGTGTAATTTTACTCAACATAATATGTAAAAGTATTCTTTACATATTATGTTTGTAATATTAGCAACATATTATGTACTTTCACATTCTATTTTTACAGTATAGGCAATTTTCATAATTTCTCTTTTTTCTTTTTTCTATCAGTCTAATCGAATGTGGTAAATAACAAGTCATATAAAAATTGTATATATGCAGTATATACGCCACCTATAAAAACATATATCTATTAGCAATACATATATGCCGCATATATGCGACATACATGCGGCCATATATGCATCATATATTCGACATATATGTGGCCATATATGCGACATATATGTGGCCATATATGTCGCAATAAAGATGTCATTTTTTCAAAACAGACAAACATTTGTCAAACGGCCGCCATTTTGGTATCCGGGGTTTTTTTGAAAATCTAAAAACCAGAGGGCCCCCGAATTTAATGTAGATTAATAATTTTTTACCCGTTTTCAAATCAGATTATGTTACAAGGCTGTGAAACGTTGCGCGCAAAGTAGTGCGCGCGGCGGCATGGTTTCATTCAATAAAATCTATAGCCTCCATTTTGGATTTTTTAAATGAAAAAAATTGAGATTATTCTTCGATTATGAGGCAATAATGAACATTAACTTCTGTTTAAATAATTATTCATTATAGATCCACAAAAAATTCGACAATTTTGGAGCAATTTGCATGCCTATGAACGGTAACCTCCACTTAAAAAACGTAGAAATGGTGTTAACGAAAAAAATAACCGGTTTCATTCTTGTGGAAAATTGTAGTGGAGAATCCAATAATTAGAATATTCCGCTTACGAAAACTAAACATATTTAAGAGTGCGACTGTCGGTTTGTAACAACTGATAGTCGCACAATTAGCCTTAGTCATTCGAAACTGAAATCCATCTGCCATCGATCAGATTGGTCTGAAAATCCACCACTCGATTGAGTCGTGTGGCCGCGCCGTAGAAACTTTCAATCTGATCTATCGCGCATGGATTTTTTCTCGAGTGAAAGGAAGCGGGCGTTTTTTTGCGTGCGGCGGCAGAGCGATCACGCCTCTGGTCAATGGGAAATCGTCGATGTCCTTTGTGGCATTGAGGGAACAAATAAAGCATTGACACGCATAGATGGCTCCCGAAACGAATCGCCGTCAATATGAGACGAAGACAGTGGCAACGAATTGCACACGCATAAGCCGAAACGGAATTGCAAATTGTACGAACTGATCTTCGGGGCTTGTGGCGCGGAACAGCGCTCGATGAAGCGGAACTACCAGTCACCTGTTCGCTTCCGGCAGGCCGTCCTTACTCTGCTTCCACTTCTTCCAGCGTGTCCACCGTCTTTCCACTCCGCAAGAAACTTGCTCTTACAAGCCACTCCGCGATCGTTTTCTCTCAACTACTTTAGCTCGCAAACTTACGAAAATTTCTTTCCCGACGAGAAACATTTAGCCGCTACAACCGAAGGGGACTCAAATTTGCGCCCGGCTTTGTCGAGATTCAACGCGGATAATTGGTCGAATTTGTACTTTTTCCTCCGAGCGAAGTTCGCAGCTTGTCCCAACATATTTTCCATCGCGAGACATTGTTTCTAAAATTGTTTTCAACTTTCTTCACGCTCAATTAAATGCTCTTCATCGTCAACTCCACAATCCAGTTTATAACCCTATCAGCCGACTTAAATAGGGCTATAAATATTCGAATTCTTCGATAAATAAACATGTAAATGTCTTCCTCCTATGTCAGCTGCCAACGTTGCAACAACCTTGGGCCAACGTTGACTGCCAACGTCGGACCAACAATGGCCGCCACGATTTTCGGTATCGATCTAAAGTATGTTATTGACGTCGGCTGTCAACGATGAAACAACTGAATTGAAACAACTGATATTGATCAATGTGGACAGCCGACGACGTTATGTCGGCATGTATCACAGAATCATCATCCAGTGATACACGCCGACTGCCGTATCAGACTACACGCTGTCACAGACGCCGACTTTGGACCAACTTTCGCCCAGAGATGGCGTTGTGGCAGCCGACTTGAGCTAGTTACTAATAATGTTAGTCGCTTATTGTTTGCGCCTTCTCCGGTATCCGACGTATCCCCTAATACGACTTTGTTTCAAAGTCCCATGAGTTGGGCCCTATACGCCACCGTGATGAAAATTGCTAATTTGTGGGGTCCAATTAAATAGAAAACCTTTTCTGAACACCAACACACACTTTATTACAACGCAACGAAACACAACTAAATAATTTACAATAAAGCGGCGCGCAAAATGGCGGCGACACGAGTCGCGAATTAGAAATGGAACGTGAGCGGTTCCGACGGTATCGGACGGCGTGACTTCGCCGAACCGGCGCAACTGGTACGGGCACCACGCGAACGACGGGAATCACCCGGTGCTACCGATATGGTGATCGCTGTAGAGAACTGAGAAAACGCACAATCCCGGGGTGATCCCGTTCGTGGGCCGAAATACTCTTCAGCTGAATAGAAAAAGGCAAGTTTCGGATAAGGGGCGCGGAGGGCGAGGAATCCGAGATCAAAACAATCAAAATACGAAATAATTCTGAATCAAAACATCGAGAAATAAAATAATCGGCGCGAAATAAAATACTCGGAATTCGCAGAAAAATGAATGATTTTACAGGAATTACTTTTTCCCATACGCGAACATACCGCCCGGTTTAGCCAATCTGGGTTCGCCAATTAATCGAGACGATGACTTAATGCTAACGAGACTAATAACTAACAAACGAAAGAATATCAAATCGATCGACCAAATCACATCGATCTCCTCCGAGAGGAGACACGCAACAGACTGGTCCAAGACTAGGTGCAAGAGACGAGCACCAGGGTGGCATCGTCGTAGTGGTGTCCCACCAAGCTGACGTCCTCTCTTTTGCCATTCGTTTCGAAGGTCGAGAATTGTTGTGGCCGAGACGATGAGAAAGTGAGTAAGCCACGTGGACCACAATTCTGACCCGACGAGACCGTGAGCTCTGAGGCTATAGAAGGCGAGGCTGGCTGGATCCTGCCCGTGGACAAGGTGGCACTAGGAAGAGTTGGGTAAGGTGGTATGACTTTCCGCGATTTAGTCCGATTTCTATAGTCCGAAGTTTCTCCAGAAATGATCCAACCTAGAGCAGTCTCTTGCGTTATAGGTTCGTTTGACCCACCTTTACGTAACCCATCCCGTAGAATTTGACTATACAAGTCAGCCTCGAGAATCACTGAGATCGGAGCGGCGGAAATGGGATCAGGATCAGCCAGTTTGAGGCCCAAGAGATGGGGCCAATGAGTGAGAGGATACGGGAAGTTAGGAACATAGGACATTAAATTTTCCAATACCAATGCGTTTGTCGCGAAAACTGGTGCCGAATAAGCGCGAGAGGCGACCAAAAGAGAAGCCACGTGTTCAACTTTCCCAGCCACTGCCGCTAAGAGACGTGTCGACGGGATACGTGCGCGTTTGAGGCGCGTCTACCATATCGCAAATAACAAGCAGTCGCGAGCGCGACTGCTGGATGCCCGTCGAATGATGTGATGTCGCCGCGTGTCCGACGGCCGGTGCCGAAATGATTCGGAACGAGGACCCGAAATCCCCGGATACAGCACAACACTAGACACAAACAAACATTTCTGAAGAAGTCACGTTGTCCTAATTGCGAGTCGTGGCTCGACTAAAAAAAATGCGAAATGTTTCTTGCCCTAACCTTAAAACGCCGTGTAAACACTCTTGATTCGTTCCTGCGCTCTGGCAGCGCGGGCGTCAACACACTCTCACTTGTTACCAACACACTGAAAGTCGCGCTCTGATTGGCGGAGAGCTCCCAGGTCTTCACCTATGCTGATTTCGGTTGAATGTACAGACAGTGTGTTAAAATGAACGCGTAGTGAAAGAATTCAGATAACAAAGCCGGATAACGAATCCGAATAATGAACCCTGATAAAGAATCCGAAAAATTAATCCATAAAAAATACGATTAACGAATCCGGTTATTCGAATTTGAGATACCGAATATTTCATTGATATTCGGATATCCGCATGTCATTATATTCGGACGTTACCTTCAGTTCCAGTCTCGAGCCTTTCTTCAACCGAAAAAGTCGAACTCCAAATAAGCCATTAACGGTAGAAAAACGCGAATATCTGCTGGCAACATCCGGCCAACTAATCTCCTCTATTCCGACCCGGAAAAAAACAACCCGATGACTGGACTTGTTTTGCCGATCTAATACCCATGACACACGTAAATCCGCCGGACTCTGGATCAATCGAATCATTCTCGTACACTCATCCCCCCCCATTGAAGAGCTCTTTTTCTTCATCTCCACCTCGATGCATCCTTTTTCTGACTCGTCCTCCCGCACTTTTCTGCCTCCCGATCCGGGCGGCGATTTGCCTTGCTATTACTGTCTCTTTTCATCCAATCGCTCGCCCTTCATCGACCGACCTGGAGCACTTTGTCTGGGAACGTGACAGACAACTTGGTTGATGTTCCGGCCACTCGGTCGTTGGTTCCGAACTGATCAACCAATCGCACCGTGTGCTGTATTCACGCACGAACATAGATATCTAAGGCCGAGGGCAGCAAGCATGTAAGATCTGCATCATGGGAGGCGTTTTCACACCAGCGTTGCCCGTAAACAAGAAATCGCGGCTCACCTGTATACGCTATCGCTGTTTGCCGATCGGATCCGTCAGTTTTAATTCCCCGAGATGATGCAAAGTTGGCAACTCGCGAGAAATATTGCAATAAATATTGAAGGCCTCGAAATTCTAAATAAAAAAGTGGTCTGCCCCGTAAAGTTGGCTATGACTCCAACCTTCTACTTTTAGTGTTTATTTTTTATTATAAAATTTCAAGACATGACATTAGACAGGTTTTTCTTGACATTGATAAATCTGGATATTATGGTAAGGCCTTTTGCATGGTAATTCCACGGAGAAATATATTTGGTTGTGGCAACCAAATTTTAGTTGTTTTTTTTGTAAATAAATTAACCAAATTATTTACAACCAAATAATTTGGTTAATTTTTAGCAAACCAAATGATTTGGTTATAGCAACCAAATATTTTGGTAATCAAATTTTGGTCGGAGGAACCAAATGATTTGGTTGTAGCAACCAAATTATTTGGTTGAAGTAACCAAAAATGGACAACCAAATGTATTTGGTTGTCGATGGCGGCCGTGCCTGATGAAGCTGACCAAACCTAAAAAAGTTTGGTTGCTCTTACCAAATATTTGTTTGTCTCCACTAAATTGCTTCAACCAAATCATTTGGTCGCAGTAACACAATCTTTTTTCTCCGTGTCGTTTTGGAAATAAAGAAGACTTTTATTCGTTAAAAAGTAGAGTGACTTATATATAAGTAGGGCTATTAACATACGAGTACTTCCTCAAATTCAAATAAAGTGTATGCGACAAATTTGACATCTCATGTTTGGATACCAAACATGCAACATCATAAATTCAAATATTTGAATTCGAATTCAAAACCCGGATGTCACTTTCAAATCCGGTTTTCTAATCTTGATTTAAAAATCCAATCCAACATTCAAGTTCAACATTTTTATTTCGAATAAAAATTTGATAATAAGTCAATGGAATTCTAGGTTCTTACTTGTAAATTTAGTTTTTCTTACTTGAACTGAGCTTTCGTCGAATATCATTTCAAACACATATGTGTGGCAAGGTACAAATTCGTATCTTGAAAAAGAATTGCAATCGTAGTGAAGGAATTCGAATAACAAATACGGATAACGAATTTGAATAATGAATCCGTTTCACTAATCTGAATAATGAAGACGAATAACGAATCCAGGATTCGAATTAAATCCCCATATCCAAACTTGAAATGTCGGATAACTTATCGTTAAATTATCCGACTAAATAACGAAATCGTTAAATACGATTTATTTTCATGCACTTTTATAAAATAGAAAATGATTCCTATATAAAAGACTTTTATTAATACTAGAAGATAGATCGAGTAATCTACTAGTATCTTAGCATATTTGATTTGGTCCTGGTCGGTTTCAGAAATTTTGTGAGTTTCATCCTGCCCATTTTGCAAGACCAGCTTTTCAGTAATCTGGTAATTGTTAAACCCATTTTTCATTTCGCATCCCTAGCGAATTGAGTACGACGTAACAGTGTCGTACTGTATCGTGACTCCGACGGACATCGTCGGAACAGCGTCAGTGCAACGTCTTCACTTGTCAAAACTGAAATATTTAAGGTCAAAGATAAAATGATCGACAGAAAGCGATTAGATGATATTTCGGTGAAAATCGCAACAGTTTCTTAGCATCAAATAGTTTCTACAATCATTTCTCAGCATCAAAGTTTCTCGGAAATAAAAAATTAAAATAATAATAAAAAATATTGTTTATAAATATCAAAGATTAAAAAACAATTTAACGTTTGTCAACTGTTTTGATGTCTAAAATATTAATTTTAAAATATTGAAAATTAAAAAAATCTTGACTGACGCCGAGAACTAAACCCAGAACTCCGCGGTGATAAAAACCTACGATGTTAACCGCTCTTCCCAACAACTTTTAACAGCTCAGTATCTTGAGCGTAGATAAGCGACATACTATATGATGCTACAGCAAAATTGTAATGTATCAAATGTACTGTAATTTTGTAACTGCAATTTACAAATGTAATGTCACAAAATAATGCAGTAATTATTTAACTTTATAAGATTGTTTAACTTTTAAATATTTTGACATTAATATTTTAGACATCAAAACAGTTGACAAATGTTCAATTGTTTTTTAATCTTTGACAATTCTGAACGACATTAAACATTTTTAAAAGTACATCTGTTTAAATCTGATGTGAAATTGTGTTTAATTGAAGTTTTTTTTTATCTTCCAGGTTAGAAAAGTTATGAAATCGTTTCTTTCTAAGAAACTTTTAAGTTGAGAAATTCTTTTAGAAACTCTTCGATGGTGCGAATTTCACCGAAGTATGGTCTAATCGCTATCTGTACATACTTTTATAATTTTTTTCCTTAAATATTTAATTTTTAACAAGTGACGACGTATTCCGACGATGTCCGACGGAGTCACGATACAGTACGACATTGTTATGTCGTACTCAATTCGCTAGGGATAATAGCATTTGTCACGAAAGAGCTTTGGTATGCACATTGTTCCGGCGAATAGAGCTCTTAAAATTAACTTCGCGACTTACGTCATTACAATATCGATTGATCGCGGAAGCCCTCATTTCGCCGATTTTTAATTTCCACCGTTTATTTACCCTCGCTGCAAATGTAACAAAACGTCTTCCTGGGGTTTTTATTTCGTTTGGCGCTGATTATTATTGCGTCTTGGAGGAAATGAACAACTCGCGGCAGCAATTGCTATTTCTTAGCGAGGTAGCATCTGCGATTGTCTCGGCGGGTTCTATCGAGGAGAAATTAAAAGGCAGAGTCGGGGGATTCGCGAAAGATGTAATCGTGATTTTTGACGTTCGACCGAGACGTTGTCCGCGATTTGCATTCGTCGTGTGCGACTTGACAAATTAATTCCAGTTGCGTGGCAGTTGCAGTTTGCATTACGAAGCCGGTAACGGCACCGCAAATATGTTAAAGATAAATTGTGCTGTTGTCTCATTAGCAAGCCGCGCTATCAGGTTACATTCTTCGGATGATTATGGCCGAATTCGCAGCCCGTATTGCCATTCGGGGGTGGGGATAAACACATTATGTGAATACTGTAACTCTTCGAGCTTTAACTATACGGAGCAAGAAATTTATCTGCTTACAGTAACTCAGTTACACAAGTTATAGAAATCTAGTTGCAACTAGCTGTTATCTTGTATATCACTACGGAAAATGTTCGAAATGCGCAACCGTACGATAAACGCCATTTCCATCACTTTATTTTCGGTCGTTAGAAATTCGTATTTCGCCACTTACACTCATACTTTGATTGCTGCCTAAACCTCTCTGAGGAAAGGGGGGAAATGATTAAAGCTGCGGCGAGGTTAATCACTATTACCGTATCCTCGTAACGTATCTGAAAAATCACCGAGTCACCGGTTTACTACCTCCATAATTATGTAATTTACTTAACATTTATATCCGCCGTAATGATCACGTTAATAGACTCGTTTGTGTCAGACACGACCCGGGTCGTTTTCGTCGTTTGTTATCGGAAAACATTTGTGGAACGATCGACTCGATGGCAAATCTCGGACGCACATTTCGCGCGGCCGTGAAAGTCTTGCCATTGTTCTCATATGCATCGCGGCAATACCAGGTTGCCTGAGGTACTGTTAGGAAGTAAGACACTGTTTTTTTCGAACCGTTGATTGTTCACTACGTAGCAACGCGGAATCGATCTGCACTTCCTACTTGGTTTCGATAGTTACTTAACACCAGATTAAATCAGCAAGGTCGATTTTGATTTATTTTTTCTTTTTTGGAAACGAAGCTGATGTGAAAGTCTCCGGAGTATGTCGACAATGAAATAATTAATCTAAAAGAAAAAAGAAATGTTCGGAGATAGTTGTCAACGACTGAAACGTCATCGACAATTACTTGAGCATTAAATTCACGACCGCAAAATAAATTGGGCATGGTGTGATTACTAATGATTCCATTTCCTGCCTTAAAACGCGGAAGGCCAATTTTCTTTCACGCGCTCATAATTGTCGTCCTAGAAGACAATCTCCTTTCTTTCGCGATTCGGCAATAAAGCGCTCCGGTGTCCCGTTATCGTCTTTCGGGATGCGTACGGTGGACCGGAACCGTTTATTAGAATCGAAAGAAACGACGGCTCAGCTGCGCGGAAACCCGCGTTCGTTCTGGTTTGCGGAAAAAAGCGCCACAGTAAAACCAAACGGAAACGACCGGTGACGTACATTTATGACAATTAGAAAATCGTCAAACAGAAACAACATACCATGACTTTCGTTCGTTACATAAATATTATCGCCTTCTTCATTCTTTATTCGCCTTTTGGTAGCAAATTTCTATTAGTACAACTTGACGTTGCGAGAAAAAAATTCTTCGACTCAAATGACAAATCGGGCTACGCCAAATGGCGTTGTTGCTCCTTTTTCCCAACCAATTGAAAATTCAAACTTGGCAGAGCGATAGCCGGATCGCTAATTGTCGCGTTGGAAAATCAAAAACCTGCCTGCATTAAGAGTCGCCGACGGTAAGCGACCCTGCCGCCTACTCCCCTATTACGCTCTTTCTCTTGCTCGACTCTTCTTTAATTTGTTCCAACTTTTTTGCCGCTTTTTTCGCCACAAGGCCCAGCGGCGTTTTACGCGGTTATTACCTGTAATTGCAACCGCGCCAAGCATGTATTACACGTGTACGTGTAAGGGTGACGCGTTGCTCTACGATACCAGGAAATTCGCCAAGTTAATCCTTGTGCATCTGGCGCAACCAAACGAAAATAAGGAGATACCTTTTCGAAACGTTTCTCGACGAAAATCGAGGGTAAACCTAATTTCTACGTTGTCCTTGTCAGTGGTATTGTAAAATAAAATAGTATTGTAAAATTGTTTAAATTTGGGAATCTTATTCAGTTTTCTTAAATGAACTGCAAACATTGCAATTAAAGTAATTAAACCATCGTTACATTTGTTTACTCTGCGAGAAGAAAAAAAGGGATTTACAGAATTCTGAAGTGCATCCGTGTGAACGTTAAGGGGTCCATTACACGGTTATAAAACTGGGCCTCGCGCTTGGCTTCGAACGAAGGTTATTAAAAAACGGACATAATGGTCCGGCCTTTATTTCATTTCTAATCCACGACATGAAATAAACTTACGCGCCACCGGGACCTGTCATCACGAAGTATTTTCACCCAGAACCGATTTCTCGGGGCCACTTAGCGGCCGCCCATGGGCCCTCGTAAACTTTTTGCAATTATTAAGAAAATCGAGCATTGCGCGTCGCGTCGGCTGACATCGTAAATCATCGTTAATTTACCTACTCAATTTTCCTAATTGCAAGTAATTCTTATTGGAAACCGATGCATGCCACGCGATAGCCTCTTCGCCAAATCCAAGGCCACAGCAAGTGTACAATTATCACGTCACAGAAGTACGTACCATAATCGCGCGGCGTTTTCACGTGAGAACCGTTGTATTTGTTTTTCGAGAGTGTTTTTGTGCAGCTGTTTTTTCGGGAAAATCGGACGAGACACGGCAGTTTTCACATGTTAATTGAATTAACCACGTCTCCTTTTGTGAAAAGCACCTGACGAAACTTTTCCCACACAGAACAAGCGCGTAAATTGCAACGGTGACGTATTGCGCAAGCCAAATCCAAGCTGCCTGCGATCCATCTCGTGTTCCCGGGTTTCATCGGTTTTTCAGATAATTGACAAGCGCGCATTAATAATTTTACGCGTGTACGCCACGTCTGTGTGGTAAAAATACCGCAACGCGACGCGGTACAACGCGGAGGCGCGATCGCGTTACTAATTCAGCGCGAACAGAAATAGACTCATTCATCCCGCAGCGGCTAATGAACAAAGGATCATAGACCTCGCTGTCTGATTTATCCTAGAATCGCAGGGACGAATTTCACGAGAAAAGAAGAGACGGGGTTAACGGTTTGACAATGAGCTGCGAGGCGGATTCAACCGGATGTGGAGTCAATGACTCGGCAGCGGCCCACCCGTGGCGGAAAGAAAAGTGCACCGGGCGGCTGTTGCAGCCGCGTGTGAGATTAGAATTGGAGGAGGGATTGTTTTGCCGGTGTGACGAATGACCTTTGCAAGTTCAGTATCAGAACGACAACCTACGGATGAACAAGCAACGGATGTGCATATTTTCAACGGTATCATAGTCGACTTTGATTCCCAATAATTCATACATTTGGGAATTCAAAGTTTCTCTATCCGAAAATTTGGACGTCCCATAGGTAGTTGCTAACCACAGCAAATAGTTTAAATGTAGAAATTAGACGAGACTTTAGTTGTACGAGAATTTGACAGTCTCTTTCTTATGTTATGCGATCTTGTTTGGAACTCTTCGGATATTTGATATCCAGTCTCAATTCGTCCCTTTAAGCCCCCAATGGCCCAACCCTAACAGTCTCGGCTGGTAGTCTTCCCACACTTGACTCGCACGACCTTACATTAACTTGATTTGCGTAGCTCGGTCTACGAGGTGAGATGCGAGACTGATGCGTGTCGACGCTCGTAATCATGTCCGACATCGGATCGAGGCGCAAACCTTTTTATTGCGTTACACTTTTTGCAAGCTCTGATTGCGAAAATATTAACTCGATTAATTAGGACGATAGCGACAATCTGACTATCTTCGGCCGCTCTTTAATTGAATATAACAAATAATTTGCCTGGAACAATCGTTTGTTTCGAGCTCTCCGCGATCGAACAATACGGTCTGGAGCCGGTGGAGTGCCCGGTTGTATTCACGTGTTAATTATTCGTTTGCGCGAGCAAAAAGAAGTCGACAGCGAGAACTAATTACTTGACTGTCGGCTCTTATTTTTATTATTAATTTACGACGATTGGAACAACGTAGTTACGCGATTCGTTCATGCATGGTGGGAGAGGCCGAAGGGAAAGCTCCGACGTCGGAAAAAAATTGGAAACAAAAAAAGATGAGGAGGGCAAAGAAAAAAGTCGGGAGGGAGCCGGAGTTCCCAGACCGCGGCGCTCGTCGAAACTCATTTTTTCCTTTTCCTTCGCTCTCGCGTGCCTTTTTCTTCCAGTTTTTGCGCGCTCCTCGTCTCGACTCCGCGCTCGCAGCCCACGATGGAGTTTCACGAGCGACGCCACAAAAATTCGCCTCGCATCTCCCGCTATCGCGATAATTAGCCCGGCATTGGTTTCTCATGATAATTAGCCACTCCGCGGAAGTTCTTAATCCGGATCTCGTCTCGTTTCGTCGGCGCACTTCCCGCGAAGAACGACGCCGTCGTTCCCTTCAGACGCTGACCACCGACTCGGAGGGCGGTTTATCGGGGATCGCGCGCTCGTTCTCATTCGAGCCCTAAGGTCGGCCGGGCGCTCCACTAAGTGCTCGCAGAAGATCAAAGGGTTAGCCAGCCGGGCGACCGTACGCGCTCTTCTTTCACTGTCTCTCTCTCATATCTTTTACATTTAGTATTTAAAAATGGGGAAAATCATGTTTCCGCAGTATCTTGCGTTTTCTTAATCGCGGCGCCGTGAAATGCGGACATTTAGTCGAACGGAAAGCGAGACTAATCAGTTACCGACGGAGGTGTTCTTGTAATTACACTTCGTTTATATCACAGAGAAATGTAACAGAATTGCAGATAAATTAAAATATTTGACACAATATTATTACGCTACACATACATTTATTTACTCTACATATAGCCTATCAGTAAATAATATTTGTTTAAATGTTACTATAGTAACACAAGTCTACTGTTTAGTATTATCATTTAAATAGATTTAATAGGCATACTGTATAACACACGGTATTAGTGTTTTTTTTTTAACACATATATTACACGTATATAACACATAGTATTAAGCCTAGCGGGCATCAACTCAAAGTATCACGTCAAAGTATTAAAACTGCCTTCCAACATAACCTCTAAATGATAAACAGATTATTAAAAAATGTTTATTTTATTTGTATTAGATATTCGTTTATAACATATGTTATACAATTAAAGGTTTACCTGTTGAATAATAACTTTGACAATTAATTTACTCAAGACCAGTGTTGCTTCATCCAGAATATTTATTGTTTTATTAGACTTCTAAAACAACTATTGTTTTATTAGACTTCTAAAGAAATTTATATTAATTACACAAATCAAATTAAGAATAACAAAGTAAAATTAATCAAACAAACTATGCACGAATTATTAATAATTAACTGACTATTTTATTTACGCAAAACTGAAAAATTTTTAAAGAAATCTAGAAGAACTACATTTGATCTTCTTATAATAACCTTTTTTATATTCAAATACACTACCGGAAAAAAACCGGCCACCCAGAAAACTTGGAAAATAGGTCCATTTTCAATCCATCCTAACTCGGCTTTTTTTCAATGAAATGGAATGAATCTTTGAGTTCGAAAAACTTTCAAGTGTCTACTTTCAAGGCATGGAAGCGATCTTGAGTTTAACCCTTTCCGCCACCCCGCTACGCCCTATTGAAAAAAAATGTTTTTTTGAGATAAATTTGGCCAACTTTTACGAGTTGAAAAAGGGAGTTGAAAAAAAAATTGTGGAGCCGATTCTCCAACAATGAACAAAAATTTAATCATTTTCCTGTCCGGGCGCAAAGAACGGAGTTAATGTGATGATTTGAGGCAAAGTTATGCGCACTTGAAAGTGCGCATAACTTTGCCAAAGAAATAAAGTGCATTTGAGGGTTTTTGGCTCATAACTTGGCCATTTTTCAACGAAATTGGTCGATTCTTTGTAAAAAAAAGATTTTTTCTCTAGTTTACGAAGGTGAACTCAAAATTAGGATGATTACGTTTCTCAAGCTTCATAACCCATTAACAACGAAACGCAATGTTAGGTCTAAAAGTTTCCAAATTCAACGATCTCTATACAGTTGGAAAATTTTAGTGGACCCATTTCTGCAAGGCGGCAATACAATTTATTCAATTTCCGACATGGAACCTAAAGAAGAAAGTTCATGCGGTGATTTGGAGCCAAGTTACGACATTCAAAAAAAAATGTGCATTTGCCTGTTGTGTCTCGTAACTCTGCCACTTTTCAATGAAATTGCACGATTTCTTAGTGAAAAAAGTCCCATTACAATGAGATTTTTTTATTTTTTTACTAAGTGTTCACTCATTTTTTTTCCTTTTGAGGGCATTATGAGCCAAAAACTCCCAAATGCACTTTTTTTCAAGTGCGCATAACTTTGCCTCAAATCATCGTATTAACTCCATTCTTTGCTTCCCGGACAGGAAAATGATTAATTTTTTTTTTCATTGTTGGAGAATCGGCTCCACAATTTATTTTCAACTCCCTGGAGATCGTCAAAGTTGGCCAACTTTATCACAAAAGAACTTTTTTTCAACGGGGCGTAGCGGGGTAGCGGAAGGGGTTAAACTCGAAATCGCTTCCATACCCTGAAACTAGACACTTGAAAGTTTTTCAGACTCAAAGATTCATCCCATTTAATTGAAAAACAACCGAGTTATGACGGTTTGAAAATGGACCTATTTTCCAAGTTTTCTGGGTGACTGGTTTTTTCCGGTAGTGTATGTATATTAATAATTATTTAATTGTATATTTATTTATTTATTTAATTATTTGTGCGCAATAACGATAATAATAAGAACCTCCCCTGTAGAAATAAAATGTCTGAAAATCTCTAACAAATATTTTGAAAAACTCTGAAAAGCTCTGAAAAGCTCTGAGAAGTTGAAATTGAAACAGTCAGACATTTTCAAAGTTTGTCAGACTTAGGATAAACTCTGAAAATCGCAGATTTTGTAAATATTTTCGGAGTTACTATATATATCTACTAGGGCCGTACATGCATATTCAAAATATATTCTTCATGCTAGTCGACTTGAATAAAATAATCTTTCATCTATTTGCATCTGTTAAATTGTTCACCTACATCAACGGAAAATGTATATGATTGAGTAAAATGTGAAACGGTTTACTTGCGTCGATACATGTTAAATAGTGCGAATGACCAATCAAATCGCGTGCAGTGATAGTATAACTGAAAATGTCGCTATGTAGGGCTCAGGTGATCATAATTTTAGGATTGAATATATAAAAAAATACACATTACAACCGTTTTCACAATCAATGTATGCGGAGGGACAACAAACACTAGATCTAAACAATATATTGCAAGGTTCCGAGAAAGGTGTTGGGTTGTCAACATTTGCGAGTCGTGGCTCGACTTGAAATATCCACTCCAGCATTTGCCTAAATGTTCAGGGAACCACGAAAACCTGAACAGAGTGGCCGGCAATGGGAATTGAACCCACTACCTCCCGAATGACAGTGCGTAGGCAAGGTATCGCTACCAACTGAGCTACTGCCTCGGTCGGTTGAATATTTATACGGTTGAAGCCCCGTAACAGCCATTGGGAAAAATTGAATAAATTTTATATGACTAGTGTACGTTAGGTCATATAAAACTTTACAGTTTTATATGACCTAACGTACACTCTACATGGAGAGAATCTCACCGTGGTGGCCCCGGTGCGGCACCGGGCTGGTCCCTGTGCTAATTAAGAGTTGCCGAAGTACCGGCTCCACGACTGTGCGGCACAGGGACCAGCCCGATGCGGCACCGGGCTGATCCCTGTGCTAATTGAAAGTGGTCAAAGCACCGGGGCCACCACTGTGCGCACAGGGACAGGTCCGGTGCCTCACCGGACTGGTCCCTGTGAGCACACTGGTGGCCCCGGTGCCGCACCGGTCTGGTCCCGATGCTCAGCATAGGGACCAGCCTGGTGATCAGCACAGTAGATACTACGGTGAGATTCTCTCCGTGTATATACAAGTAAATACCAATTTAATATAAGATTCGCTTGATCAAAACAACCGCGCCGCCGGAATCCGAGATGTGTTTATTCTCTCTTCGCATTTCTAAATCGTAATTGTTTGTTAAAATGTACATGTTTAGGCTTATTTGTCAACAATAAATACTGTTAGTTACCCTTACTTCCGTGTATTCATTCGAAAGCATTTTTCCTTTCCTTTCTAAAGGCGTTCTTTTCTCAAAATTGTTGAAAAACAATATTTTTGCAAAAACCGGCAAATTCGAGTTCAGGTCTTTGATTAGATCCTTAACAATCAGCCTTTTATGTTGAATTTACATTTTTTATATTTATATTTTTGATTTTGTTACTTTTGGGGCATCATGTGAAATTTTGTAGGATTTTTTATTAACTGGATGTGATTTATGTTATTAAATTGTATTTTTCGTAAATTCATTGTGATACTTCATTTACTTAATCGGTTTTATATAACCGACAAACATTTTTGTATAACCGCCATACAATTACAGCCTACATACAAACAAACGACATATTTTGCGCAATGACTACATTCCAGAAATAGATTTCCGTGCGGAGCACGGGTATATAGCTAGTTTTATATAAATGCTGTGTAAAGAATTTCTGTAAATGATTTTACATAAAGTTTACATCAGTGTACTTCCTCATTGTGCTGCATAATTTATGTAAAACATTTGTATAAATAGTTTACATAAAATTTACATAAAATTTATATATATCTGAAAATGGCCCTATAATAAAATCGAACGTTCAGTAAATAAAAAATTAAGTTTTACATAAATTGTATATAAATATTATATAAATCAATTATATAAATATTTTACATAAATTATGCAGCATAATGAGGAAGTACATTGATGTAAACTTTATGTAAATCGTTTATATAATTCTTGGTT
>JABFPB010001493.1:0-24945 GCA_022817645.1 Ceratoteleas bidentatus | reverse complement strand
AATAATTTCAATTAATTTAAATTAATTAAATTAAACTGATTTAAAATAGATTAAATCAATTAATTTTATTTAAATGTATTTTAATTTTATTTAAATTATTTTATTATATTATTTAAATTAATTAATTTAAAATTATGTAAATTTTAAATTAATCGTAATCGACTAAATCGTATCCTGGATATAATTGGACGGTGGAATTTTTTTGGGAAGGACCGAGGGAGGGTTTTTCGGGAAACGAAATTGCGAGCACTGAATCGCTCTCATTGACTAACCGGACGCGTTTCCCAACAGTCGTAAGAATAAAATTTCATTACCCGTGGTTTTAATCGAATACGAAATTGTCAGGCGCTCGCCGAGGCACGAGTTTAATGAGTCTTCTCTTTGTTCCAGGGCCTCGACAACGTGAGCACGGCGACGCTCAGGCCGTTCAATTCCGACATCAATACTCCAAGAATCGACAGCTATAGATTCTCAATGGCGAATCTCGAAGGTACGTTCAAAATTACCGAGCATTCGTCTCACTATCTTTTCTGTAAACTCTAATGTTGTAATAAACATTTCTGAAACTGTTTTCGAATTTAGTTTGAACAAATGGTGTTGAATAGTGTTTTAGCTACTCGAATAGAAAATTTATCAAAATAAGTAATGATTTTAGAATCGCGAATAGAATTTTTTAGGTATCTGGCAGCCAATCTAGGAGAAATAGTAATAATTGGCAACTGAGTAGATATTTTAGCCAATTTTATAGTAAGTGCAGATAAATTAGTATTACATTTAGCAGTTTGAATATAATTTTAGCTATTCAAATAGGACTTACAACAAAATTAGTAACATTTTAAACCATTTTAATATAATTTTAGCCGTTCGAATAGGAGTTATAGCAAAATTAGTAATATATTTAGCAATTCGAATATCATGTTGGCACTGCTAATATGAATTATAGCAACATTAGTAACTTTTAGCAGTTTGAATATAATTTTAGGCATTCGAATACTAATTGTAGCAAAATTGTAATACTTTTAGTAATTTGAGTATAATTTTAGCCATTCGAATTGTACTATTAGGAACAATATAGGAAAATTAGTAACACATTTAAGAATCCAAAAAGAATTTTAGCTACTCAGTTAGCAATCTCAACAAAATTAGTAACATCTAATTTAGACGTTAAGCAATTTGAATATAATTTTAGCCTTTCTAATAGGAATTATAGCAAAATTAGTAACACGCTTAGCAATTCGAATTTAAGTTTAGTCATTAGAATGGTAAATGTAGGAAAATTAGTAATACTTTTAGTAAATTCAATATAGTTTTAGTAATTCGAATAGGAATTATAGCAAATTTAGTAACACTTTTAGCAGTTTGAGTATCATTTTTGCCAATCGAATAGGATTTATAGCAAAATTTTAGGAATTAGCAACTTGCATCAGTTTGAACATAATTTTGGCCATTCGAATGGGAATTATAGCAAAATTAGTAACACTTTTAGCGATTTGAATATAATTTTAGCCATTCGAATATGAATTATAGCAAAATTAGAAACTTTTAATACCTTCAATATAATTTATCCCTTCTAATAGGAATTATAGCAAAATTAGTAACTTTTAGCGATTTTAATATAATTTTAACCATTCGAAAGGCAGTTGCAGCAAAATTAGCAGTTCAAATAGAATTTTAGCTACTCAAACAGCAATTGCTAAAATATTATTAACATATTTAGCAACTCCAATATCACTTTAGCTCTTGTAATAGGAATTATAGCAAAATTAGTAACTTTTGGCAGTTTGAATATTATTTTTTTAGGCCTTCTAATAGGAATTACATCAAAATTAGTGATACTTTTAGCAATTTAAATATCATTTTCGCCATTTGAATAGGAATTATCGCAAAATTAGTACCTCTTTTAGAAATTTGAATACATTTTTATCCATTCCAACTGCACTTACCCCAAAACAAGTTTCTATCATTTTCACTAATTCCCATTTCGCTTTTCGCAAAGAAGTTTCGCTAACCTAGAAATTTAGCAATCTTGCTACCAAACTAATTTCCTTCTCAGCTCGTTAGTAACCCCCCATTTGTTTCTCCGACAAAATTGGGATGATCATAAAACTCGGTCTTGCGATCGCGTGAGAGACGGATCGCAAATGAAAGGGGAATGAACCAATCGTCGAATAATCGGCTGAGCCGTACTACCGGCCAGTGACGTGCATAGGCACTTCCGGACCCTGAATCGCGACCAATTCAGCGCGGCGAATTGCTCGTCGCCGCGTCAGCGAGATTAGACGTCGCTTCCTGTCGCGCTTCTCTCTGGCCAAACAGACCACATTACGCCGGATTCGTCGGAATCCCGCGGATGTTGTTCCATCGCGGTTGCGTCATTTTTGCGCGATCGCGGTTCGCCGGAATCGTTTCGTCAAGAGGGTTCGAAGTATGCGGGTCGCGATCGGACGCTTAAATTCAATCAGAATAATCATTCGGCTAATTCGGGGCACTCGTTTGGAAGTATGAAGAATGCGGCTGGGAGAGTTTGCGTCGATTTTGGGTGGGTTCAGTGGGTCGTTTGGGTCGTGTCAAATGTGATTGAGGAGATTTTGAGTCGGGGTAAAGTGGGTCGAAAATAGGTTAATGGGGAGTATTGATTGGGTGGCATTAGTGGTATGGTTTGGTTCCTACTGAAAAAATATAATATTAAATTATAATATTAAAAAAATTAATAAAAATAAAAAAAAAATAATTATATTAATAAAAATAATATTTATATTAATAAAAAAAATACTAAATTTAATACTAAGTCTGATATACAAAATGGAGACCCAATTTAATATTTAAACGTAATATTAAATCAAATTTAAATTGCATATCAAATTTAATCTTAAATTTCATAACAAATTTGATATTTAATCTGATATTAAATTTAATAATATTTTTTACAGTAATATGATTTTTATCAGGGCTGGGTATTTTGTATTTTTTGCTATTTAAATAGAACATTCTATTTTCTATTTAAATAAAAAAATAAAACAAGATACTCAGCCCTGATAAAAATATAAAATTTCGTATTAATTAAAATATTAAATTAAATAATTAAAATATTACATTCGTAATAATTAAAATATATAACGATCTTTAATGAAACTTTAAACATGTGAAATGTCATTTTAATTAAATTATAATTAATGGATGAAATATTCCTGGTACTTCATTAGCTATGTATAATTAAATTAATGTTTGTTCAAATTAATCAATCATTTCGGTTCTGTTATATCAAGTAATTATGTCAATTCAAATAAACCTTACTAGTTCAAATTAGTCAAAACATTAACACCTACATAAATCAATCGATCGTTGTAACTCAAAGATTCCTCACATTAAAGACATGGAAAAAATTATCTCAGTTGATTCTCGTACACACATTTTGATGAATAACATAACATTGAATTTACCTTTTAATATTATGATTCAGATTTATTTTCACTTAATAAATTAACTTAAATAAAAAACAAAACTAACGAAACTAACAAAACTAACGAAACTAACCAAACTAACAAAACTAACAAAACTAACCAAAATAACAAAATGAACAAAAAAATTTGGTAGGATCATCCAATTTCTTAGTTGGATGAATACTAAGTAAATGTTTAATAAAAGTTTCCAAACTTTTCTTCAAAAGTCGCCAAACTTTTCTCCAAATTTTTCTTTTCGTCAAACTTATGTTCTGAATAAACTTCAATCGAGGTTAACCAAAATCGGTTATCGAGTTTAACCAACACCTTTGGTTTCTTTGACCAAACAATTCCTATTATAACAATTGAAATGAATAATTCATACAAATTACTGAAACTTTACTCAAATTCGACATAACCTATACCATTCTTTACCTTAATCAAGACTTCACTCAACTTAACCTCAAATTTGCTAACCTCCAACTAACCTAACCTATTCAAATAATTCAACGACTTCCATAAAAGATTTGCTAGAAAGAATTCTCGAATCGATCTCGTCGACTCGACCAAAATTTCGCGAAACATTCTCCCCTTTACCGATCCGGCGAGACGCTTCGAAATTGGGATCGGCGCAAAAAACTTTGCGCCGAGCGAAATAAATCGTGCGAGAGCTCGAGTCGGCTAATTTTACGAAGAGGTCGAACGGAAAATGCGCCGCTGCTTATGGAGGCGGCTCCGCGCCGAGCGCAACATTGCCGGACATAAATCTGTTGATACTGTACGAGAGCCAGCGGCATTTTTACGATTAATGCATGCGCAGGCTAGTTTAAAGATGCCAGATAAGCGCGCGATTTCTTTTTGATCACGACTGCCCGCAGTACATTTATTATAAACATTTTGCATTTGCCCAGGGATCGAGTAGAAAGCGAAATCTGAGCCGAGGTTCTTCGCGATTTTTCAGCCGATCCCAAATGGAGCCGAAAGTTCAGAAAAAGGTTTAGCGAACGTTGTTTTTAGGTTTTTTGAACGTTAAAAACGGTTTATAAAGGATCTAAACGATATCTGGCTATGAAAGTTTTTTTGAACGTTTTTCGAAACGTTCAAAACGTTGTTGTAACGTTGCCAAACGTTTCACGAAAGTTAAGTTTCTTATTTTTAATAATTTTTAAAGTTTTCAAAAGGTTAACTGAACGTTTATAGAACGTTGTTTATAAGAAAACGTTGAGAAAACCTTCCACAAACGTTCAAAAAACCTATATACAACGTTCAAGGAAATTTTCGTTGAAAAAAAATTGTATTACTTTTTTCCGGTCAGAAATCGGGCCGGAAATCGGTCGACGGAAAAAATGCGGCGTCGCGTTAATTGTCGGTGCTGCTGGAAAATTGAGCGCAGCGCCGGGAGGATAATTTGTCCATATTTATCGCGCATTCCAGGCGCCATTCGTCAGCGTTCTGGTTTCGCGAAGCGCGAACAGACACTTCAATGAACGAGAGATTTCGCTGGGTTTTATTCGCTGAAAGGAGGTTTTTAGAAAGGAAAAAAAATAAAATAGTGGTCAGTTGACAGTTTTTGTCTCCAAAAGGGGATTTTGAAAATCAGTTGTGACAGATGGGCGTTTTGTTGTGGGTTGGTTTCGATGATTGACGGAAATTGAGAGATGCACGAACGGAATGCGAGAAGCATTTCTGCCACTTGTTATTACCCTTTTTTTGTCACTTGAACGCATCGATCGAGTAATTGCGATGTTTGCTTGGTATTTGCACATTGAGTTAGCTGGATCTGATTAGTTGTTAAAATAGTTATTGAAATTATTAATGTATGCTTGAACCAAATGTTTTATTAACTGCAATAATTGTTTTATTATTGGGAAAAAATCGTAGATTTTTCTACGATTTCTCGAAAATCTTCATCTTAAGGTAGTTCCTCTATGAAGGGCCGTATATTTAGAGTGCCTAATGAAAATATGATCATATTCATTTAATAATGTTATATTAACTGCAATAATTGTTTTATTATTGGGAAAAAATCGTAGATTTTTCTACGATTTCTCGAAAATCTTCATCTTAAGGTAGTTCCTCTATGAAGGGCCGTATATTTAGGGTGCCTAATGAAAATATGATCATATTCATTTAATAATGTTTTATTACTTTTACAGTATCAGCTTAATGAAAATAAAATCATTCTTTCATCATTTTTCAGCAATTTAGCATCTAATTCAGGGCTTCTGACCAGGCAATATGCTTGAGAATTTGGCAAATTAAATAGTAGCCTCGAAATAAACCAGATTTAAAGTTTCATCGAATTCTCATTATTTTAAATTAACAACGGCACCCCCTTAAAAGATCGGCCGAACGCCGAAATGACGGGAATGTCACGTTCCCGCTTGTTATAGCCCACTTTTTTCGTCAGCTAAAATAATCAAGCGACTTATTGCAGATTCACAAGACGTCGACTTGGACGCCATACTTGGGGAGCTGTGCGCGTTGGAACGAAGATGCGACAACGATATATCCTCGTCGCAGATGTCGGACGCGCAGCGACAGGGCCGTACCGGGTGCACGAAGATCGGCACCGAAAACTCGGACATGGCGAAAACCGAAGCCGGTGGGTGACCTGAAAGAGAACTCCAATTAAGTCCAATCCCGAGCGCCGCCGCCGAAGCGATTAATTAGTCACAGTCGGCTAAGAAAAAAGGCAGTCGCGGTTTGTTGTCCGCAAAGGATGTTAATAAACTGGCTGATTTCGTCAATAAAACGCGTCGTTGGGCGCAGACGGGCGTGATACTTTTCGCGGCTAATTAAAAGTGCGAAGCGACGGCGCGGGATGAGTACAGTATAATTGAGCAAATGGCACTGTACGAAGGTGGAAGAGAGGGCTAAAAATAGGACGCTTTTCGCGAACCAGACAATTTTTCTCTAGATGAAAAACTGAATTTTTGAGGAGGATGAGGTTTAAAAAAAAAGAAAAAAAGGATTTTTTTATTACAGCGAAGGTTGAAAGGCAAAAATTTTAAAGGAATTAGATTGATGGAATTGTTTCAATTGAATGTTAGCAAAGATTTTTTAATTTCATGTTTCATTTTGAAATACTAAATGAGTTGGATCAAGAGAGACGTTAGTTGTCGTCGCCAAGATTAAGCAAAAATAAGCAGCAATTTTTATTACTGCAAAAGTTGAAAGACTAACATTTTAGGGATTTCTTGCATTATTGGAATTGTCTGAATTGAAAGTTTGGAAAGACTTAAATTTTGACGATTTCCAAAATTTAACGAAACTAGCAAAACTAACAAAACTAACGAAACTAACGAAACTAGCAAAACTAACAAAACTAACAAAACTAACGAAACTAACAAAACTAACTTTTTATTTTATTTATCCAAAATTTAACGAAACTAACGAAACTAACAAAACTAACAAAACTAACGAAACTAACGAAACTAACAAAACTAACAAAACTAACAAAACTAACAAAACATGTCAGGTCACCATTGAATACAGTCAAGTTTAATCTTAGGCACAAGTCAGAACTCACTTAGCTCGACTTGAACTTGCTGAGTTCAAGTCTCGGTTAGGATGAATTAAAAAAAATTTATTTTGATACGGTGATTTATTTTGATACGGTGAATTGTGGTTTTCCGGATTCACTTACAGCAAAGTCCCACCGTAACCTCAATTCCAGCCATCCTTTCCCCCTCTCCCACTCCCAAAAATGGCGCGAAAATTTAAATCCCCGAAACCCCGACTCGCTGGCGAAAATGGGCCGACTCGCGATAGCCGTTTGCGTTTCAGGGGCCAGGTGTTTAAGTGCCGTGGGCGCTGATATAACGGTGACGCCGGTGGCCTCGTTTCCGAGTCGGCGTCTTCCGTCCCGATCCCGCGTCGATTCGGATAACTGTACGCGTGCAGTCCGTGGCTGCGGATGATTTGCGCGTCGCCGTTAATGAGCCCGAAGAGCGCCATCTCGCGGCCGACCTGGCGCCCTCTCCGTCGCGCCATTTTGTTTTTGTTTTTTTTTGTTTTTTTGTTAACCTTGGCTTAACTGATGCACGAAGGTGCGATGTTTACAAGTGGCGGGCGAAATAGTACACAGGTCACGGTATTGGGGACACTGGAGTGGAGCGCGCTCGGGACCGGCACATTAAAATGTCTTTATTTGGACGCGCCGTTTCGATCATCCGACGCTGATATCTTCAGCGGGGAAACGCCGCTTCGTTCATTTAGCTTTCAACGTCTTCATTTTGTCAAACGCCGCTGATGCAATTTTAAATTGAAATCCGCTTAACTGCAGTTAAGCGATTACGTAAACGATTACGTTCAATGACGTGAACGTAAACACGGGGTTGATTACGTTTTGACACTTGTAAACAAGGGTTTGTTGACATTTCGAAGCATGAACAAAGGCTTGTTTACATTTTGGAGAGTGTAAACAAAATTTTGTTTACATTTTGGAGTATGTAAACAAAAATTTGTTTACATTTTGGAGTATGTAAACAATGATTTGTTTACATTTTAGGCCAACGTTGTTAATACTCAACGATTTGAAGAAAATCATTAAAAATGCAAAAATAATTAATTAATTAATGGTATCCCAGTTAAAAAATTTCATTAGAGCTAGTCGTATTTGTATGTATGCGGTTTTTGACAGTTTTGACAGTTTCAAATATTGTATAGGGTTTTTGACGCCCATATGGAATAGCATATTCATTTATTTATATCTATCTGTAGCTCCATGTGAAAGTAAGTCCTAATGGTTTCTATACTGTTTTTTAAATTGTTTTTATTCGTTTGTTTACATACTGCAAAATATAAACAAACCATTATTTACATACAAAGTACGTGTTAGTAAATAAAGGCAGCTCCTATGAATAGGCCTTACATCTATAAATGTTATTTTTATCATTTTGACTTTACTACTTTACCATTGTCTTTTCTCGGCTATCTTTAGTAGGATTATAAGTTTGTCAATATAAAAGGTCATAGTTCTGCTTACCTGTGAACAAAAAGGGAACAGTCATGAGTAAAATACCCTCACGATAAAACATTCTGTTTACATATAATCAGAATCTAAACAAACGTATGTTTACATAAAAATAAAACGTAAATAAAGGTTTGTTTACATATAAACAACCCAAATAAATTTTTTGTTTAAATTTTTAAAGATTGTTGACATACAATCACAACGTAAACAACGTTTTCTTTAAAAGTTATTGTTTCTTTTAAATAAAAATGATATTCAAATTTTAAAAATATGGCAAAATTTGTCGTAAATTAGTCATGAAAATATTTGGTTCTCGCGCTTTATTTTTAAAAATTCAGAGTCATCCAAAAATCACGCTGACTCGGACCTTTCGCCGCCCGGCTTAATGAGTAATAAACCGTGAGCAATGCGATAATATGGCGACGGTGGCGACGCGTACGCGTCGGTTATAACGGCATCGGCCGCGGTATGAGGCGAATTCGTACGGCGCTCGGGAATGTTCCGCAACTGTACATAATGGCAAGGAAAAGCCGGCCTATTTGCGGGCGCAACGAGCCCAATTTCCCGCGGTTCGGGAAAAAAGTGCAATGCAACGCGACGCGATCGTGGCGCGCGTGCGCCGATTTTTTTTTCTTTTTCTTTTCGCCCCGTCGTTCCCGCGCTTTCTTTCCCAGGCCGAAAAAAGCGCGCGCGGAAAAGTGCCGGAACACCGAACGCGCATTTGCCGCGACGACCGGCGCGACACCTACATTCGTCAAGGTCGTGGGAAACGCCGGCTCGACACACGAAACAATCGGTCTCGGTCGTGTTCGCCGATCGGAACGAAATTGAGGCGATTTCGAGGAGATATTGTTTAATTGAGGTTAGGATGGAGATTTAGTTCTTTGAATGATCATACATGACTCATATCTCATATGACTCATATGATTCATGACTCATATATGACTCATATAACTCATGACTCCTATATACTCGTGTGTGACTCATATGATTCATGACACATATGACTCACATGACTCATCTATGACTCATGGCTCACATGACTCATGACTCATATATGACTTATATTTGACTCACATAACTCATATAAGACTCGCATGACTCACATGACTCATATATGACTAACATGACTCATATGACTCATATGATTCATATGACTCATATATGACTCACATGATTCATATGACTCATATATGACTCACATGATTCATTTGACTCATATATGACTTACGTGACTCATATGACTACTGACTCATATGACTCACATGACTCATATTACTCACATGACTCATATATGACTCACATGACTCATATGACTCATATATGACTCAAATGACTCTTATGACTCATATATGACTCACATGACTCTTATGACTCATATATGACTCATATCGATCCTATCACTGCATATAATCGACAAAGAAAAAAAAGGGTTAAAATACAATATTTTTTCAGTCGCACGAAAGTGCTGACAAATAGTTTGTCGACGGTTTTTCAACTTGGAAGACCGAGTTTTCGCCTGTTAACAGACTCGATCGAATAAGACTAACTTGATTAGCGCACGCTGTCATTCGGAGACAAAAGCGCGGAACTATTTGCCCGAGTGATTACTTATGAAAGGTATCACGTGGCTCGAATAAACAGCGGTACGCGCGCTTATTAACAATAGCGCTAATCGATGAACGCGAGACCAGCGCCGGTTGACAATAGCAATCGAGGCGCATTGTTCCCGCCGCCGATTACAGGCCCGCCGCGCGCTTTCTCGAACGATAGTTACTTCGCGGAAAACGAGACGTTTACGGCACTTGTTGCGCAACGTAGCTTTGGGCGAAACAAATTGTGATATCGCTATCGGTTGGGAATCGAAAAAAATTGTATTGGGCCACTCATTTTTGAATTTCAAAGGGTAACTGGTTTATGTTACAGATGCTTTTAATATTTTTAACCGAAAATTGTTACTTGAATTGAACTGAAATTGGTATTTTAAATTGAAATTAAAATAGAAGTTTGAAAATATAAATGAAAATTAAAATTAAAATTTGAAAGTGAAATTTGAAATTGAAAGAAATTGAAATTAGAAATGTTAAGTGACATTGAAATAGAAATAAAAAATTCAATTTAAAAGTGAAATTGAACTCTAAAATTGCAAATGAAATTGAAATTGCACTCTTATTTAATTTTGAAAATTAAATTGAAAATTGAATTTTTTAATTGAAATTTGACATTGAAATTGAAAACTGCACTTTAAATTAAAAAAATGAAATTTAAAATTTAAATTTAAAATTTAAATTTAAAATTTAAATTGAAAATTTAAATTGAAAAATGAAATTGAAAAAATGAAATTGACAACTGAAATTGAAAAATTGAAATTGCAAATTTAAAATTGAAAATTCTAAATTGAATTTTAAATTGAAAAATAACATTCTCAATTTCCGATTTCAAATTGAAAACTTTACATTCTCGATATTCAATTTCAAGTTTTACCTTTTATTTACAACCTTAAAAAAACTTTCAAATTGAAAAACTGTTAAGACGAAAACCAACTCGAACCCTGTAATTTGTCCATTTTCCAATTAACAATGTCGGATCCACGTCAACTCGCAGCCAAGCTCATTAATTCCGTAATCCGAAACGTGACCGGATCATAAATTAAGCTAATCATCGCGCGGGACGTTCGGCTCTATAATTACAAATTAAAATTGCGTTATTACGATGTAAATTCAGGCGACGTGGTTGGCGGACTAACTGTACCGCGCGGGACGTCGCCGAGCCAAGTCGGAAGTCGCGCGCGAAAAGAACCGATAGGAACCAGTTAGTTCCACGTAACGCGCGCCGCTTCTTGTTTTCAGTTTCTTGCTGAAAAGCGTCGCTCGTTAGGACGTTTACTTTTACTTGGCTTTAAATGTCAACTGCGTACATCTTTGTTGGTCGCGTTTTTCTGAAACTGCAAACCAATCGCAACATATGTTCGAGGCAACTAACCTAAAATTTGCGATAGATAACCTAAAAATGAGGTTATGTTTGTGGCTCAATCGTTAAAAACCTAACTATTATATGGATGATTAATATAACCTAAAAGATAGTTTAAACATTACTTTATATTGTCGAATAAACTAAGAAAATGGAAGATAACCTCAAAATTCGTACAAACTAACCTAACATTGTATCTATAGGTAATTTCAAATGTTTCTTAGCTGTCTACGAAATAATGTATTGTCTTGTTTAACATGACTTAAAAAATTGTAACCTCGAATTATAAAAGAAATTGCAACATAACCTCTAAGTACTACAAAAGCAACCTCCACGAAGTTGTTTAATGTTTCGTTAGGTTAAATTACAGTAATTTAGAGTATATTGAAAGGAACGTTTGAATTAACCTCTAAAATGTATATATCATATGTTGAACTAATCTATATACATTGCAACATGAAAATAACCTAAAACTGGGATATACAAAAGGTTATATTCAAGGTTATATTTCAATTCTATTTCATACTTTTTGAGAATATGCAGCATATAACCTCAGAATAGAAGGTGATCTAAACATTTTAGGTTAGGTCATCTTCGTTTGCCAGATAGCACAAACGATTATAATAAAAATGTCATTGTATTACTTTGATAAACTTTAAAACTAACTTATACATCATACGTTTACTTAGCCCTAAATTGTTCGCAAATGTAATGTAATCTACGAATTAACGTATTAAGTAAGCGTAGATATGTTAAATAAACGAAACCAATGTGAAAGTCGACTAAACAGTTGCTCGAATTTAACGTTACGCCAATCAGAATGGACGCTATCACCGCACAATGCGTTTTTTCAATGTTTCCACTCGATCTTGACACGCAACTCTACGCGCATGCGCGCACAGATCGTTCCCGTTAAAACCAGCGCCGTTCGCCCTCGTCCAACTGGTTCGCTAGCAGCGACCGTACACATGGAAATGTGCCGCAAAAACGCCCATTTCCAACATGTACTGAAAGCTTCCAACGTTTCAATTTGCATTTCCCGAGAAGTCGCCATTTTTTACGTTTACCTGACCCGTTTTAAACCAAAAAATCTAAATTCCATACGTTACTGAATCTCAATTTCAAAATTCAAATTTCCCGCCAAAATTTAAATTCCCGCCAAAACTTTACGTTAACGGAAAATAAGTATCTTGATTTTGGCGGGAAACGTCAATTTAAATTTTGGCGGGAATGCAGAACTTTTCGCGGGAGATCAGATTCTTTATTTGGCGGGAAATTCAAATTTCCGAATTTCGCGGGAAACTGGAATCGCGGTTTAGGCGGGAAATTTGAACGTTTTTTGCGTCCGAACGTGTCCTCGAATGCAAATAATGCCGCGCCCCAGGCGAAATTTAACTGCGCGGCCAATCCGAGCCGGTAATTAATAAAACTCGGAAAGGGTTCAAAATTGGCGGCAAAAAGCCGCGCGACCGGTTTGCCTGGCGACCGTTTCTTTTCCGCTTAATCCGTCCACTCGTACTCCTCTCACGTGCTCGACACCCCCTCCCCCTCCCCCTGCCGCGCCGTCGCGCATTTTCTCCCGTTGGTACTTATAATGAGTCGTGTTGCGCGCCAACCGAAGCTCACGCTCGATTCAGCTCTACTACACGCGATACTTCATGTCATACAAGCCAACGACAAACGGCAGTCGTCCGGTTTGCGTTTGCTTCTGATCGAGGCATCAAAACTGTCAAGATTTCAATCTGTATTCACGAAAGACCGAAAAAGATCCATAGAAAATGTTTGAAGGTCAAAGGTCGGTAAACAGTGACCGAAAAGAAGGTCGAACGACGTTTGTTTTCGTTCATTTACGGCAGTGTTTACTTCAAAGGTGTTTTTAAACAAAGAAAAGAGAAACCCTGATTTTCTGTTTCTGTTTACTTCCCCTTGTATTTTTGTTTGCAAACAAGATGTTTGTAAACAATTAAAACCAAAACATTGTTTGTTTCCTTCGGTTTCTTTCCTTTGTTTGCAAACTTATGTCCTTATGCCCTTCAAACCATAATGTTTGCATAATCAAAATAAGATACCGTTAATTTTTTTCGCATTTCTTTGTTTATAAGCAGCTATTTGTAAACAAAGCAAAAACAAAACAAACGTGAACCCGCCCCACAACGTTTACATATTTTTGTTTGGATTTTTCATTTGGGTTCGCATTTCCGAAATTGCTTTTTATTAACGGTCAATTTGTCGACACTTGCGACACCTTTGTCCGACCAATCGCAATTAGACTGCATTGTGGCACTCCATTGGCGCATGGAAAAATGGCCCGCGCTCGCGACTAAAACCTGGTTTTAGTCGCGAATCTGCACGCATGACTGGGTCGACGCCGGCGAGTGGGTCGTTGCACGTAAGACAGCGCGTGCACAATAACGAAATGCAATATTAATAAACCCGCTACTGAAACGAGCTACGATATGCTGATCGCCGGGGACAATAACGCCGATTATGGCGCTGGCAACAACGCGGCCGTAATCGCGGTTATAAATAACGAATCGAAGCGGTTTCGAGGGGGATTTGGGTTGTAGAAAGCTGAAGGCGTGCGATGGGTCGGAGGATAAAATTATGTAAACATTGGCAAATAAGGATTGTTTTAGGTCGGATTTGGTTTGTAAACGATTGGGTCGATCGACGAAAATATTGGGGATATCTCAAAAGATGGTACGATTTTTTGTGATTACATCCCTCCAATGATTGCATTGTTCAATCAGAAAAGGTAAAGAAATCGAAATGAAAAGTAAACATTATTTGTTTACAAACATAGTGAAAGTAAACAAACCTTTGTTTACAAACATATAAAGAATAAATGACCTCTTCATTATCTAGTAAATAGACCATTGTTTACAAACATGAAAAAGTAAACAAGCACGGTTTACGACGTAATCGGTTTCAAAAAAAGAAAAAAATTCGTTACGAATATCAGTGTACGCTCCAAAATCGCGACTTCTCATTGCCTTCCTCGCATCACGACTTTTCAACTATTGCCGTTCCATATGACTCCATCTTTCACCCACCGTCGCGTTTCAATTGCGAAATACCAGGAATTTCATTCCAGCCACCAGACCGACACTTCGTTTCGACGCTGATCGAGTGCCGGAATTCGTTCAAAACGGCAATTGTTGTTCCCGATTTTAATTGCGGGCAGCGCAAAGTGAGATTGACGCCGAAAGAGAAATTCGTATTGCGTCCGGTAATGGATCGTTGTGCACGCGAAATTATTTCCGCGTCAGAAAATTGGTCGCCGCCATTAAGTCGACTTTTTTCTCGGTAAGTCTAATAAAGGTCACGTGGCTTTGTACCACGCAAACAACGGCTTGACCTTCGACCTTCGAAATTGTTTATCGTTATAATCGTCGTTGTTCGTCGTTATGTTTTGTCTGTAGGTTTGACCTCTGGCTTCGAGACATTGTTTATTGTTAGTTTTGCGGTCATTGTTAGATACATTCATGATTATGATCAGATAATTGGGAAGTAAAAGTTTTACATTCGAAAAGAAATGTTTGTTATTGTATTTTGGTTTGACCTTTGTTTTAGTTAATTTGTTTACTTTATGTAATCGATGTTTGACCTTCATGACCTTTGGTTTATTATGACCGTTACAACCACTTTTATTAGCAATTTTCTATTATAATACATTCATAATTTTTATTATAGTCCTGTAAAGGTATTGCCGTTTTACTTTCTTCGACTTTTTCTCATTATTTTTGTTTGTTTATTTAACCTTCATCTTTTTCTATTGTGACTGTTATTCTCATCCGTGTTAATTTATTTTTATCATAATCCTTTTCATTCTCATTGTTTGTCGAGTTAACCTTTCCTTTCGAGACATTGTTTACTATAATTCCAATTACCGTTGTACCATTATCATTGTTATTATCATAATTCAATTCAGTTCAACCTTCGATTTCCTCGCATTGTTTGTAGTAATTTCTAATTATCTGTTGTTATAATTATCGCTGCTTGTTCGCTTTGACCTTCATCTTGATACTATTTATAGTTGCCATCATCAATACTCAATTCTACCATCACTTTCCAGTTGTTTTCGTACTATGATACTTTGACCTTGGTTTTGGTGCCGTTTACTATCACCGTCATTGTTTAACCAACATTCTTATCGTTATTTATTTACATTATTCTTAATGCTGTCATTCTTATTCGTCCTTTATCTTCCTTGAAGTAGTTATTCTTACTTATCTATTATCCTTCTCTCCTTTGTCATTGTTATTTTCTGTTAACTTGACCTTTAATGCCAGAACATAATTCACCTCTGCCCCCCCCCCTTTGATTTCGTTTTTCTTACTTTCATTATTATGATATTTTTTATCATAATTTCATCATTATTATTGATTCTTACAATAAAACTGACAATTACAAATTGTTGTAATTGTTATGGATATTTTAAATTTCCTGGATATTTTGATCATGTTCAGTAGTTTATATTAAAAAATATAAACGTTGTTTATATTTTAATACCAGTTAGTTTGACCTTTATTTTCCGAGAATCTACTAACATCAACCACGATCATAATGTCAGTAATTTTCTTCCGTTTCTATTTTTTTTTTTTTTAATTCGTTCATTGGTTCTTCAGTCTTATTGTTATTATTACCAGCAATCGCCGTTATTTTGTTTGATATATCATTATTACGTTTGAATTATCAAACATTGTTTATAATTTGACACCAGTTCGTTTGACCTTTCCTTTCCGAGAAACCACTGCCACAAACAACACTTTAAATCAAACCAAATCAATTTAGTATAATTTCGCAAATGTGAAACGTTATCAAAAAGCACTTATACAATGTTTCGAAATGCACTTATCCAGCATTTACTTCTGCACTTTTCCATCGTCTTAATTGCCCTAAACGCATGCAAAACGAATTGCTGAAATAGCTCATAATCGACCTCGAAATCATTATTTCCAACAGTTATTTTGCACTGGAAAATGCAGTTGAAATTTTCGAGAACGATTGAAAATTTCGTGTTTTTTTTCGATTTCCAAAAACGTCAGACCTTCGTTTGCTTTAAAGCTGTGTTAATGGAAATTAACATTAAGAGTTTTCTCACTGCGGGAATGCTGGCGATTGTCGCAAATCTTCGTTTGAATCTCAAAAATGGTTCAGATTCGCTTTGGAAGTTATCCTTTTTTATACTTTTTACACAGTTCATAAACGCAGAGAATTACATTGAAAACGCACATCGTAATTATACTGAAGAAGGGCATCGCCATTGAAAAAAATTCATTTTTATTCTACATTAGCGTGTCGTCGATATATTATACCTTAGTAACAATAATAATTTCCACTATATAACGGTATAGGTTTATACGCAGAAATCCAATCTTTGTTTATATCGTTAAGTTCTTCTTTTGTGTTTCGTCGAACTTTTTAATTTTAAATATGTTTCCAATGGATTTCTATTAAAACAAATATCATTTTGTCGTTGAAAATTTTCTTGTCTTGGAAGGATTCTGTTGAATTTCCGCAATGTACAGCCACGAAATGGAATTTCGCGAATCGGAAAGTTCCGGTATGAATAATTATTCATAAAATTAGCAGGAACGCTTTTATTCGTGGAAGTTTTGATGACTGAGATTGTCACGACTGAATAACGAATTCCACTAACGAAATTTATCCTCTGAAGTGTTATCACGGTTCGATACGCTGACTCCATTCTTTGAAATATGCATTTCTCAGGATCTTTTTTACCCAAAGTGCTCTTCTATAAATGACCAGTATGCCTATATACATCATGAGTAACAGGTATACTGTTAATCGTTATGGAACTTGATATGTATGGAAGTTATCCCCCACACCATATGTTCATACTGTTAGCACATATGGGCTATATATGATGCACATATAGGTCATACTATGAGGTCTTTTTCAGAGACTGAAAATGTTAAATATTGCGTACTCGTATATTGTATTTTTCGGTATCTTCCAGAGGTTCCAGAAATTCGCCCATTTTCGGCAATTCGAAAAAATCGTTTCTTTCAATCTTTCTCTTCGACTTCCAAATCGTCTTCCAAATGGTTGATTATGACTTTTCTGATGACTTCTAGGCTAATTCGGGTTGAATCAGTTTCGACGAAAATCCGCCTTTTTCTCTGCACACGGAGGAAAAAGATCTGACAATTTTACCAAACTTTTCGGTAAACTGAGGATATAAGAACAGAAATCGCCAAAATTATCAAACTCTTTGGAACACAGGTTAATACTGTTTGTATTGTTTGCCGAAATTCGGAAATCTTCACGAAAAATGCTCCAATCTTGAAAACATCGATCCAGAATGCTTTTCACATCCAACAAACTTTATATTTTGTTTTCCTGTTTCTTTCGTTGAATCCGTTTATAACACTCCTTATTTTTATTCACGAAGGCTTCCACGGCCAGATTTATCATTATCTTGGCTATCCGGGTGATGCCGCGTCAATTTGTCAGTTTTCGTCGACGTTTCGGCCATCCTGTCGTGGTCTTCCTCAAGACTTACAAGGAACTGAGGGATAGGACATAATTGATTAATTACCCAGGACGAGACTGCATGAGCTGCATCATTCTGCGCTCTCGGGCTCTCAGCATCTCTTCCTTCCGTTTTTTATCCGATGGTGGTTTCGCCAGTGACACTTCTATGTGGGATCCGACCATTTCTTTTCCATTCAACTCTTGCATAGCCTGGCAACGAAACAGACATCAATAAGATCCCCTCTTCCAACCCCCTCCCAATCCCAGAAACCCAGTCTCACCTTGACGGCGTTGTCCCTGTCTTCAAAGTGTATGAAGGCATAGTCCTTAATCTTCTTTACCCTATCGATTTTCCCGTATTGCTCAAAACTCTCCTTCAACTTTTCTTCTGTACAGTCTTGAGTTAAGTTTCTTACATATAGCACTTTGACCTGAAAACCGATCGTCCAATTAGAGCCCGTTAGACCAGCAAAACCAACGACTACCTGGGGACGATAGTTACTTTGGCCATAGTTTGCTCGTCGGGCTCCTCCTGCGGATCGGCCCAATCGACTATGATATCACAGCCCCAGACTTTCATTCGCCCGGTGCTGAGTCGTCGCTTAGCCAAAGAGGCTGCTTTATGAGACTCGTATTCCAAAAAACAGAAACCTCTGTTCTTCTTTTTGTCGTCCGGTGAACTGTAGATTATCACCTCGGTTAATCCGGCTAGATCGTCAAAACAGCAGACAAAACTTGGATAAGAAACGGCGGACTCGCTGGCGTGCTTATGTCGTAAATGAACCAGTTTACAAACAAAAAGGCAAACAAAAAGGTCAACAAAGGCCGAAAAAAAGAGTAAACAATACGAAGTGACGCGTCGTCGAGAATGGAAATCCAGAACATAACTGAACGTAAACGTTTGAGTGAGAAAACAGAGACCGGTGGAGGTAAACAAAAACAAAAACCGCGGACGAGAAACAAAAAGAAAGGTCAGAAACGTAAACAAACGAGTCGCTCGGCGTAAACAAACAGAGAAACAAACGGACTCGAAAGTTGGCGGATCGGCTCATTGAATCGTTAGTTTCGCAAACCGCGACCTGCGTCCGTAAAGCCCAATACGCCGAAAGTGACTCGACTGAATGCAGATAAGGTTCAGCTAATGTCTCAAATGTTTTGTCAAATTGATTATTGATTTAGTAATGAAAGCTCGAGAAAGTTAAACGTGAGTCGAAGGTACAAAAAAATGTTTTCGCAAAAAAAAGGACAGGTAGATTGTACGTAATTACGGATTGACTCGTCGTCGAAAACGTGATTAAAATTGACCAATTATAGAGACAAACAGACAAATGAATACCTTGAAGACGTCTACTCTAAGATATAATTGGGATGTGGTTCGACTCTCCTTCCTCTCAGTTTAAAAGCACAAAACTAACGTTCGCTATAGCATAACACCTACCAACCACAATTACCGGTTCCTTCCCGAGTTCCTGCCACCGTGTATATGCACGCAAGTGTGTTTACATATTCAGGCATATATAGGCACACACGCGCAGATATATGGTATGAAAAAAAGGCAACGCATAGAAAGATACAAACATAACAAACAAACAAAAAGTGTCTGTGCGACCAAAGTAAAGAACAAAAATCAAGATCTAGAAGAGACGGTTACAATGAGTAGCAAGGAAAAGAGAACCCAAAACCACGTGGCACGTTCGTCTAGTGAAGGCAGTCTATTAGAGCCAGCTAACCCGCGGTTCACCGGAAAACAAAGGTCTTGGCATGCGAGTGACTGATTTCAAAGCTTGAGACATTAGATCCAACTGAATTTACGCGTTTCGTTCGCTCGCCTCCTGATCGTCGGAAGTTCCCGGTCGATTTTCGCGTCGCTTGCCACGACAATCAACGCAATGTTGGGCTCCTCTCTGTGTCCAGATTCTGTGGCTTCATGCAAGTTCTACACTGAGAGAAATCGTCCGAGGTGAAGTGGTACTTGGAGTTGAGATAGGTGGATGAAATTTAGTAAAGACGTTAACCGATTTTGCGGGTGGGATCGAGGACTTTTAGCGCCGGAGGCCTACAAAGAGATACCTCCCCATTGAGGAACCTACTGAAATTTTTTATCCACTGTTGCAGAAATATAAAAAAAATGAGCAATACATAAAAGAGATTGGTAGCGAACTAAGTTATTACCGTAAACAACTTGTTTACATCCAGAGGTCGCTGGTATCGCCACCTGCTTAGTCCGCCACACATTCTCTTCGAACTCCGACATTTCTCTCAGTGTCCCGCAACAAACCCCCGTCGAGCCAAAACAAAAACAACTCCAAATAAACAAACCCCAAAACAAAAACAATTACCGTCGACGCGGCGCGAAACCAAAACAAAAACGCGCGACCTCGAAGGTAAACAAAAACAACGGAACCACAACAAATCGCGCGTCTTCCTCCGTCTAATGCTGTCGTTTTTTTTTTCTTGCGCTGTCGTCGTTAACTGCCTTGCTGATTGTTTAAGGGCATTGTTTCAACTTACGTGCGTGCTTTGTAAACTCTTCGAACAAGTCATCTCGGTCCCGATTCTTTGGAATATTTCCCACAAACAAGCGATGATTGTTATAAGATACGGTTACACCAATCTTTTTGCCTTTCCGAATCTCATAATCATTCAGCTGTAAGAACAACGTGGAAGGAGAGTGCCAATTAAGCTTGCCTTTTCAATTATTTTACCTGCTCATTGGCCGAATAATTCAGGGTGGGGGGGCAGAAGTGTCTGGACGGATGAGGGGGAGGAAATTTCCGGGACGGGGGTTCGAGGCGGAAGGACGTCCGGGATCGGAATCGGGGGTGGGGCGGGGGTGGGGGAGTGCCTGTCCGTTTGTTAGCGAGAGCCACACGCCCCTGGCGGTCCACGCAGGTCTCCCGTACCCCCATGTCTGAGGTTCAGAATCTTGCAGCCGATTCTTCGCTGTGAATTGCTCGACGAAAGGGGGGACGAAAAACAAGACAACAACAACGGGCGGACAAAAACAAGGAGAGAAAAAAACGCGGCGCGAGGGGGACGGGCCAAAGAAAAGAAAAAAACAGCTTCGGACCTGACCGAGGGGGGGGGGGGGTCGAACCGTCCAATCGGTGCGTCGCGAAGTTGTAAGGTCGTAAACAAGACAGGAAAAGTAGAGAAACGACTAGGTTCGAACTAGAGATAGGTTGCGTCAAGCAAAGAGGGGAGAAAAATCGGTAAAGCTCGGTCCGAAGTGAGGGGGGTCGGACAATGACGTCATGCGGTTGAGGCGAAAATCGTGCGTGAAGTGTCACGGGAAAAAGGTCCGATAGCGGCATTGATTCTACGAATCAAAGGTTGGGAAAAAGAAATTTCATGTTGCTCGGGATAACTCATTTTTTAACTCTTTCTTCAAGCCCCCCTTTAGGTTTAAGTTTACTTTCTGACAAAACTGAACTTATTTTGCTTCTTTTTCTAAAATATTGGTTCATTTATATTGATATTTGATACAAAATAAGCAGATTTTTATCGAATTCTTAATGCGAGAAAGAATTTGTTATAAATAAATGTTATAAATAAATAAATAAATTGAATTCTGCAGCCCAGTGAAGTAGCTTTGGGTTACAGCTTTATTTCGAACCGTTAGAATATTTTTTAAACACAATTCCAAAGGCTACTTCAGTCCTTTGACTACCAGATGGCGCTGCACGGGATTTAGATTCAGCCTTAAACAAATTCTTTCTGGGTGTTTGTCGCGTCCGCGAAGGTCATAGCGGTGACCTTGAAAGGGTAAACAAGGCGGGGAGCAAACAAACAGAAGTGACAGGGAACGGAGACAAACAAAGAAGAGAGACAAAGGGGCACGCAGAGGAGAAACAAAAACAGTCTATCGCCAGAAGTTGACGTTACAACTCACAACTCAACCTACGAATGAGAGGAAGAGAAGACTTGGACCAGAGAGGTGTTACTGTTCACTAATAAACCGAGAGGCAAGGAGACTAACCAGATTGTCGAAGGTGTCATAGGTGTGAGTGTCGCGTGTGCGACGCGAGACGCAGTGTAATTCGCGCAGATGCTCCACAGTTCCATACCATATAATGACCACTACTTGATAAAAAGCTACCACTCTTATTCGTACAAAATACAAGGTAGACGACAGGTATAGGTAGAGGTAGGTAAGGTAACACACGCCTCTTCATTCACTTTACCTGTTATTTTACCAAATTCGTCCAAGATCTCCTCTTTGCCTTTTGACTTTGGTATGTTCCCCACGAAAAGTCGTAGATTAGGAACGCTAATGTTTACTTTCAGACTCTTGCCGGATTTTATTTCGTGATTATCGAGCTGTGGGATGAAGAAAAACACACACATGCCTCAATTTTGCTCTTGCAACGTTTGACAGAGGTCGCTTTTGCGTTTAATTATTGCCTTTCGATCAATTGGAGGAATTTTGAAGTCAGAGAGAGAGAAGTATTGTTATTGCTGTGAAATCGTCGTCGCCGACGATGCCGTTTTTAGTTTTAGCGGTAAAAAGTCGAGAATTTGGAATAGGGGGCGTCGTTCTCGGTCGCGCTTCGTCTCGGGCAGGATCGGCCGTGAGCCGAAACGCGCGCCGGAGAAGCGTTGGCTCCGCGAAGCGAGAAAGTGGCATGCGCTTAATCGCTCGAGTCTTCACAATATAGGAAACCGGCGTATCATGTGTTCCTGCAAACAAATTGTTCAAAGCCTACCAATTTCCTTTTCAATTTTGTTACAAAATTGTCACTGTCCAATCGGGTGCGACCAATCGCGCTTCGATATACCCCTAACCAATTAGAACCGATTGCTCAATGCTGTCCGTTACTTGTTTTAAATGCTCTGACTCGAATGTTCGTTCAACAGTTACTACATTTACTCTTTCGATTCTTTCCAGGAAGGTTCTCCACTCCCAATTTTGCCCACTGAGCAAAGAGGAGAGCTGGAAAAGAAACTCATCCGTGAACGTCGTTAATTGTCGTTTTGCTGTTGCAAATGTTCGGGAGCAGTTGGATGTCAGTGAGTACAACTTAATGAACAAATGGTCAGGGACATACATGTAAAACAAAGTAAAAAAACGACAAAAGGTGGCCAACCACCTGCGACTGGTTTCAGACCTTGGCTTCTTGGTAGCCGAGCGAACCAGGCAGGCGATTGGTCCGTCCCGGGGAAGCGCGCTCAGCGCCATCTGGCCATCGAAGAGCGCGCTTCGGGGACGCGGAGTTGGGAGCAATAACGAATTTTGTAACAATTTTGTAAACAAAGGTAAAATAAAAGAGTCCAATGAGTCGGGACAGTGTGGCGTATCGACTAGGGAGGAGACAAAAGATGAGACAATCGGTAGGCAGGTGGCGCCGCGGGCGACAACGTACCTCGCGGACGGCCTGTTGCGCCGCCTCCCGGGTCGTGAACGTGATAAAAGCGTAACCCCGGTTCGAACCCGTCATCGGGTCCATCATCAGCCTCAAGTCCCAGATGGTGCCGCACTTCTCGAACAGCGGGATCAGCTCGTCCTCGAACATGTCCTTGGGGATTTTGCCACAGAACACCTGGGGAGAGAGGGCAGGTTAAACCTGGCCTAGGTAGGGGGCGCGAAGCTGGGGAGGCTTCCCAGACGACATTGAACTCCCCATAGTTAGCTCTTGAGGAACTTTGAGGAAAGCAGTGTAGACTCCCCATAGTTAGCTCTTGAGGAACTTTGAGGAAAACAATGTTGACTCCCCATAGTTAGCTCTTGAGGAACTTTGAGGAAAGCAATGTTGACTCCCCATAGTTAGCTCTTGAGGAACTTTGAGGAAAGCAATGTTGACTCCCCACAGTTAGCTCTTGAGGAACTTTGAGGAAAGCAATGTTGGCTCCCCATAGTTAGCTCTTGAGGAACTTTGAGGAAAGCAATGTTGACTCCCCATAGTTAGCTCTTGAGGAACTTTGGGGAAAGCAATGTTGACTGGGTTGGGCCTCCCGGATAGGAAAATAGTGTAATATTTGCGGCGGAATTTTAGTTTACTGCAGCCATTCCCTAGTATTAACTAGGGATTTCTGCATACATGGGCTATTTTTTGATAAATTTATGATGGCACCGAGAGAAATACTGGGTAGCATTAAGGTAGAAGCAGCGACTTGACTGGTCAAATGGAGTGCCAAAAAATTGACGCGTTTTAAATTTAAAAATATTGTATTGACACGAAGTTATATGTTAACGACAAAATAAATAACACTTTTGGGTGCAAATAGAATGAAGTATCTTACTTTACTTCTATTGATTTAAATTAACCTCCTTAAACATTTCAAACATATACATTTTTTTTCAACAAACTTTCATTTTCCATAAGAATCAAAGCATTTCAGTCATTTACAAAATTATTATTTTCTCGATAAAATAAGATTAACATAAGTTTTTGATAACTTTAACATTTAATTGTGACCACGCTATTACTACCTTAACATGAAAACTATGTAAATATTGTGCTGACATGAAATTCAAGGTGGATTTACATGAATTCATGCTGTGGCAACATATTTTCAGGTAAACGGAACGGAAATTTCTATGTTACCAACAAAAACGCGACAAACCAAAATCTTCCATGTTATAGTAATATTGGATTTCTCTCTGTGGGTGCATGTTTTCCTATTAGGGCTCTTAGGTGTCTAGGGGGTGAATGAGGAAAGTCGATGCTGTATAGTATTTTAACGATACGTACTGGATAGTATTTTAACGAAATTTTTTGGAGTGAGCAGAAAGCAAAAGAGAAAAAGTCGGTTATTGGGTGGTGTTCGGTCTGAAGATGGCTGTGTGTGGGTGGATGCCTTTGGAAGAGAATTCCAAGGCAACGTTTTTAGGGTATTGTGTATGTATTTAAAAAAAATTGCAGAAATTAAGTTATAGAGTAAAATTTGTTAGATTTGTCTATGTCTAGAGATTTCGGGGGTAAATTTAATCGATAGAGAAGGGTCCAAAGTTTCATTGGTATTTTGTTGACTTAATTTTTATTAGTATTAGTATTAGTATTTATTGCTCTGGGCATTAGCCTTATGAACGATAGACAATTACATATTAATTTTTTA
>JABFPB010001492.1:0-24964 GCA_022817645.1 Ceratoteleas bidentatus | reverse complement strand
CAATTTCCTCTTGTAAATACTGGAAATATTGCTTGGATATTAAAAAAAATAGAAATCAATAGAAAGTTTATCTTGTTTTTGCTACTTTCAACAATTATAATTTGTTTACATTTCATCGACTTCTTTTTTTATTATTTATTCTTTACTGTGCGACTTAGAGGGGAGGGGATGTTGATGAATTCGCAATCGAATGTCGAGGATTAGTGGTCGCCAATTGTGATTATTCATAGGTACGTGTAAGAATTGGTTCGCGATAGCATTAGCTGATTAATAGTAATGACTGGTAATTTTGCGAAACTAGACGCATAAATTGCAGGATAACGCGAAGCAGTTTGTGCTTCGACGGTTAAATATAATTTATGGCCGGATCCGTAAAAAATGGTATCCGTTAACGCAGGTATTGTAAAAAATTATTACCGAGCGAGTCGTGCAAAAAGCATAATTTACATTTGCATTTTACATTTCATAATGTTAACGTCGTTACAAAGCTGGCCCTTTAATTCCACAACCACGATCGAGTTTGAGTATAAAGTAATTCTTCCATCGAGCAAAATAATTTACATCAAGCGATAATTATTCACCTTGCCATTTCCAAAACAATTACTCTTTTACGACAAAAATTATATTTCCGCCTAACAACCGACGACTAACGGCACTGCCAACTGATTTATCGCAACATTTACGTGACAACCATTTTGCGCAAAATTAAAGCCATCCGGAATAGGAGACTGCAATTAGCACCCCACTCTGTGCAAACGTGAATAAATAATGATTAATTAATCGAACGCTTTCCCGGTAGCAATAATCGTAATAACAATAATTCTAACCCTCGCGATAAAAAACCATAATTAACACGCGCGCGCCACTGTTTTTCAATTACCGGCGATAATTGTGCGAGTCGCAGTGACCCCGTAACGCAATATCGGAAACTTATTTTTCGATTACATCGTTTTCTCAGTTGTTCGAAATTTCGATTTATTCGCAAATTGCTGCTGGTAATGCGTGCCTCGATATCCAATATAATTCCCGCATCGCCGTTGAACGAATTATCGAGCCGCTGTTCCGACTGAAAGTTGTTACGATGCCGCTCGGCGAAACGCACCTTATTTTTTTAATATACGCTCGCGCACGCACACATTTCGTTTTCCGATTTGTTTATTCAGTATTTTCTCGCAAAAATAGTCCGCCAGCTACGAGTGCGCGAAAATTTTATTAAACGAACTTGCAATCCAAATGACTAAAATTGCTCATTTTCAGCGGTCAAAATCTCATATTTAATTCTGTAGTTCGTTTGCATACTGCAGCTCGATTATACTTTCAAAATGTTGGGAGTCCATTTTATTTTCGGTTTTCATTTCCTTTATCTGAAACTCTTCGTATTTCCAGAATAAACATTTGATTTGACCATTTCGGAAATCGAATTAAAGATTTACTTTGATAAAATTTCAATCCCGGTACCGCATCTTAAATTCTACATTTCACCGGTTTTCAAGTGGGTTTTTGACATTTCAATTACATCTCGTGAAAGAGAACCGTTCAAAGATTAAAAAAACGAAATAATATTCTTTTCCATTTTTTTCATTTTTAGTAAATTTCGGGTTGCATGTCCCCTTAAACGACGGACATTTTTCATACGGTTTGATGCAATTTTTTCGTCGCGACACCGTCCATTTGTCAATGGTACAAAAAAAAGTGCGCAATTAATCAGCAAACAAAGCAAAAAGCGCATGCCCAACTTGGTCGCGGAAAACGCCCACGCGTGTGTCTGTCTGAAAGCACTTAGCGGCTGACAGAAAGGTGTCTCTGCCGCGGAAAGTTGCATTCAAATGCAGACCGCGTTTATATACAGTCGTTTTATTTAACGGCTCTGCCGCGGTACAACGTAAGCACGCGCAATGTACTCGACTGTGTTTAATGAAAGGACGGAGAATTAAAGGGTTCGTTACTCATTGTGGCGAACGGCATTAACGCCAAACTTTTTTAATCATCCTCCGTCACCGCACGGCGGCGTTTGATGCAGTGAAAATGCGCGAATTTCGATGCTCGCACAAATGGTTTTCCAGTTATTTCATAATTCAATTAAGTGCTTTTGCACTCGATTCGAGTAAGTCGGGCCGCTCTTCGGAACGCAACGGCGTTCTGAATAATTGAAATTAAAAGACCAGCGCTTTGCCGGAATCCCAATAAAAGCGGCGCATTATTTGTGTATTTAATAGGCGGAATAATTGCGGCGAAATTGCGGCGGCGAACATCGAAATTCGGCTGCGATGACGTCCGATGACGTTCGCGTCGAATCGAGCGTGTAATTCGTTCGGTCGCATCCGACTGAATTCTTCGCTCCGCGAGAAGACAATGGCCGTTCGGGAATCACCGATTATTTGAAAAATTGCTTCCAACCAGTCGATCCATGCTTCGCATTTCAATTAACGCGCGGCCCAACGACGTTGAAATTAATTAACGACGAAGAAGCGTCGAACTGTCGAGGGATATTTCCCGTCAAATGGCTATTTAGCGCCAATTATGTCGGCAAACTTTGTATTTCGCGAAATCTGTCTGCCGCTCGGTTGCAAGTTTCGTCTTGGTTGGCTATGTCAGTTCTCTGCAAATGAAAACCGACTGGAACCGATAGAAGTATTTTTATGTATATTCGTTTCTACAAAAACTCCGGTACTTTTTACCTCAAATCTGTCGGTTGTAACCGATTCAACTGTATTCCATGACTTATATATTTTTTGAGTCGTTTCACATTGTATCGGTTCAAAACGATTCCTTTTATATACTGGTAAACATTTTTTCAATAAAATCTTCAAACGCTTATAAATAAGTAATATAGCATCTCGGAGTGACAAATAACGGAAGATTTATTTGTTTAAAACTTACTTTCATAGAATAAAACAATATTTTAGTTTTAAGCCGAAATGTGTAGGTTTCAATCGATTTTTGTTTACTGCGAATTTATCAGACAATCGCCAGTATCACAAATGAGGAAAAATTAGCCACGGCGCAAGTTTCGTCCCGATTGCCGCATCGATTTTCCGAAATTAAGTTGGCGTTGATCTAATATCATATGTACCGCACACTCAACCTCTAATCGCATTATGCGATGGAACAATAATGCACGGCGAGAGAGGGTGCGCAGACCAGCTGCATTATCTGCTGCAATATTCGCGTTCATTGATGCAAGCAAGTGCGAAATGATTTGTTTGATGCAAGAAGAGTGTGTTGAGTATATACAGATATGTGGTGTATTTTTCGTCGATCCTCGCAGTGGTGAAATGGTCAGGCAAGGCGATAATGTGGTTGATGTCTCTGTTTCACAGGTGCAGCCGCTCGCAAGGCATAACGATCTCCAATAGTGACTCTGCTGCAACAGGGGTACATGGTACGTAATTTAAACATCATTGTGCCTTTTGATTTGTATTGCGACCTTTGGCATCAAGCCGTTCAATGCCGCGCATTTCTATGTAATATTTGTGCAGTCCGAATTATGTATCCCATCCGCCTTAACATGACTTTTTTCCATCTTTTATATGTTAAACAAATCGTTATCTTCTTAAGATAACTAGCCTTTTAATTTTTTAGGTTATTATTTTAGTAGATTGACTACTCTACTATTGCTGCCATCTAATAATACAATTACATCCTACAGCGTATGTGATACAATTCGTGATGACTGCATCTTGGTTGTCGTTCATAAATTGTCTCATCCAATATCTTTTCAAACGTTTTTCTCTCTTTTCATTAGTTCAATGATTAATATCAAATGGACGATTGTATTTTGTACACCTAAGAAATGAAGTTATGTCTCAATCTTCCTTAAAATGTAACAAACGTTGTTTCCACTCCAACATTAATGCGTTTTCATCCTTCTCATCTTATTTTGTCCACTTCTTACCCCTTACATCTTTCTCATTTATCCATTTTCTTCCATCTTGAACTTCTTTTTCCTTAATAAATCGTAGAAATCGTGCGGATCGTGTCGGAGAAAACAAATTTGTGAAAATTCTCATTTTTGACATATTAAAAAGGGAAAGAGCCATTTTTTCGATAATTGTACCACGACAACTTCCATCCAGTTTCTTTTTCCTTAATAATTCGTTGCTCGTCGGACTCCCTTCGTCGTAAAAGTTGCGAATACCCAAATTGGATAACACAAGAACTGTGCATAAATAAGGCCAAAGCGGTAAATCTGATTGCGAGGACGGTGATTACAAAACATACGCGGCATCGACTCGGATCCAGCCTTATCTGGCTTCAAAGCGATCCTGCATTGCCAAAACTTTTGCACGAGCACGTTCCCGGTAAGACAGGGATGGTGGGAACAACGCCACGGGACTCCGCAAGTGGGGCTGTAACTCGTCTGTTCCCAGCCCGAGGAAACTATTCTGAAATGATTTCGTTTAGTTAGCATTTAAATGCGTAGCTTCAGGGCTTATGTTGATCTGCCTAATGACTCGTCCAATTGCTGCTGAGTATTGCTCCAGATTCCGTGCCGGCGTTTTTGCGAAGATCCAATTAAACGCTTCTTTGGCTCTGAAAAGGAAAGCAGACGTCAGTGTATCTCGATTTAATCGTTTAGGATAAGGAAACGATTCCGCTTCGTTATAACAATAACGACTGGCGGAATTGTTCGGGCTGAGAGGATTGTCAGTGGGATTCTTCGAGGCGGAGCTGCATTACAATTCATAACACGTTCATCGACGGAAACGGGGGAATCAATTTTCTTTCTCGTGAATTGGAAAAGTGACGAAATAATTATCCTGTCAGCGAGTTCGCTTAGTTCGTGGATTGAGCTATCAGTTGGGAATCGATAGAACGTGCGGAGTAGATTTGCGCCAAACAGCAAGCAAGAAGCTCGAAACTAAAAAGGGATCAGTAAACTAAAGGGCTAAACAGTATTCGAGGCAAGTTTGTGCAAAGCCCCAGGAATTGCCGGAGCTAACAGGAACGGCCTCCAAATTGCTGATAAATGGAGGAAGGGTACTTCAAGTACCAATTGCGTGCATGCAAATGATGTTAGTGCGAAATCAGCGCCCATGCAACGTTAAACAGTTTTGGGTTCTAGCACAAGTGTCGTGTTTTTCGACTCCTACAGGGGTGATTGCCTGTTACAATTTCAGTCCCCTTATCAATGTCATGCAGGCACCAATCGATTTTCATTCATAAATACCGGTTAGTTTCATTTGACTGGTTATACCGTCCATTTCCAAACAACACAAGTTACGTGTAATTGGAACATGGTTACGTATTGTATAGGAACTGTTGGTGACGTTTTGACAAAAAGAAAAATTGATCGTCTCGATGGTATTGACTTTTAATCGAGGACTTTTCATTTTCAGGACATAATCAATTTCGTTAAGACACCTCATCAACTGTTGTATACTGTGAGTACCTTTAGATACAATATGAAAAAAGAAATCTTGAAAAGTTAGAAGCTTGAATTTAGAAGAAGGTGGGGTTCTTGGCTTAGTGGAGATGATTTTGTGAAATTATTAGAGGCAAACTGTAATCATGTACATGTACATATTGTCAGTGGGGCATTGTATTAGTCTGTATTAGTATTAGGGCATTGTATTAGTATTCATGTGAAAGGTAATACAAGCGAATTAACGTTTTGTCCAAAATTTGCGATGCAAATTATTTAATTGCTCGGTAACTACCTAATAATTGCAATTCTGAATATGGAAATATTATGGCAAAAACAAACGAAAATATGCATTTAGTTTGTTGCACGATGCAAATTACATTCGACAGTTTTGCGTCATTTATAAGTTTGGAATAAAGTAATAACGAGGTTGCCATGGTAAATTACTTTCTTGTTTCATCATGATATTAATGCTTAAAACTGAAAACGCAACTTTGCTAACAAGGTGAAGATAAGTTTCGCTTATAAAAAATTTAGCCATGATGTAATTTGTATGACAACAGAACATGATTTTTGAAGCGATATGCTGTACAAAATATTTTATTAACATTTACATGAAAAGTTACTGTATTATGAAATTTTCATGATCAACTGCTTTTATTTGACATGATTACCCTTAGTTTAAAACTTTGTAAACTGATTTCATTCGTAATTTTAGTGTCATTGTTGCAAATACTTTAGATTATTATTCTTATAATGTTTTTATGGCGTCTTACCATTCACGAGAAAATTTCAAATTTGTTTTCCCAAAATTTATGGTTATCGACTTAGCTAAAATTTTGAAGGAACTTAGTTCTATGTGGGTTAGTCCTTATATTCAGTATCTCAGATTTTACTCAAACTTTGTCCAACTACGGTTCAAAGTTTAAACTTCGATTTGCCAAAGTTTCTTCTGGTATATTGGAGATTTGACAACGCTATAACGATATGAAAATAAGTACTGTGTATATATATTACTCTCTGCTTTTTCGTTACATTATTTGTCTTGATTTAGCACTTAAACGTTATATACTTTTAGGGATACTATTGAATATGGTTAAACATTGACAAGACTGACTCGAAGCTTTAGGCTGTGATTTAGCAAAGTTTAAGCTAAGTTTCGAGCTGCGTTTGAGAAAACTCTTTTAACCATTTTTCTAATGGTAAACTAGCAAATTTCAATATTTACATTCAAATCAGCATAATCTCATTGAATTATAATATTCATTAGATTTAAGCGCAAACTTGTGTCTCCGATTAGGCAGAATTCTATCAAAACCTGACGAGCTTTAGAAAATATAAGGATTTTGACAAAATATTGTGAAAGCAATGGAATTTTTAATAATGTAATAATACATTAGAGATTGGGAGTTATAGAATAATGTTTGGAATATATATAAATTGTTTCTTATGCCTAAATTTAAATTGAAGTAAAGCATTTATCCTATCACTAGTGTTAATTTTGTCTGTCTAGATGACACTCTCGTAACTATTTCCTTAGAATATATTGAAATAATCCACTTATACGAACAAGGTTTAAATTATTCAAAATTATACATTTTCTTTAAAATTAAGTAACTCGGTAATCCACTGCCACCTAATGTTAAATGCCTGAGGCTTATATTTAATAAGTCAATTTACAAACTTTACAGCCAAATTAGAAAAAATGAGAGCAATTAGATGCCAAAATGTGCGATTTATCATAAAATGATTCATCGGTGAAATTTGTTTCTGCTACTATGAAATGTTGAATAGAGGCTCCAGATGAGACAATTACTGTTTCATGATTTCATGTGATCCGTTTTGTCCGCAATAGCATAAGTAATCTCTTTGTGCATAAAGCTACCTATAGAAATGCCTTATTGAATATAATAAGCATTGGTATGAGAATTGAAGTTTAATATCTATCTTGATTATATACTCAAGTAAATAACATATCAATCATGATGAAATGCACAAAATAATAAAACGATGGTAACATTTTATTAAAAAAGCTTCCATATATTACTATGTATATGTGGACCTACCGACCATAACATCAATCTAAATACCATAGGAACGGTCTATTAATATTAGGCTGAGTAATAATCTATATATCCATAGACTCCTAGAGGTTCCTGTATTAACAGTCTAATTCCATTATCTATAAATAAACATGTCAGATTAAAAGCACGTTGTAACCCAGTAAATATATCAAACTAATTAATTAATATTGCAAATAAACAAACAAGTATTTAGTTAAAACCAAATTCTAATTGAGAGGAATTCGTTTCAATAATTACTTGGAATTATGGAGTACAGTTTGTGTAGAACCAATAATCAGGAATGGCGAAAATCAAAGCAAAGGGTTTCACTATGTATATGTCAAGCTTACCGAAAATGCGAATAAAAAGAAACGATGTAGCTTTGCAAGGTAAGTGATAATAATTACTTTATATACCTTTGAGTATATGTGGGTGTATGAACAAAGTTTAAAAGTGGAATAATAATTAACAAGTGGACAGATGTTTTTTATGCAATATATGATGCACTTTTTATATACGTAAAAAGTTGTCAAAGTGTGAATATGGTAAATGTTATTTTCAGTTGGACAGTTTTATTCATGTCCACGTTTGTGGAAACTCTTTTAAGTGTCAGATACAATTACATGTCAGACGGAGTATTTGTAAAATACAATGCAGTCTGGTGCAATGCTCGCGAATTATATATCAAGGAAAATTCGTACTTAGTTTGTAAGGATCAAAAACTTTGGCTGAATCAATACCGTGAACATTTCTTGCAACTTGCATGTCAGGTTATGGAGTTCAAAACAAAGCTTTCAAAATCTGCAGATACGAATTCATAAAACTTTTAGAACAATTCTCAGTATTTGCCATGTTTATTTTAGTTTGTTTGGTGAAAAATCCATTTTTGAAATGCAATCTTTTGTAAAACATTTCACAAAAGTTAAAAAAACATTTCGTTTTCTATTAAATAACTGTAGTGATCTTAGTCACAATCATATTTATTTTGAAAATATAAATTGTAAAATTAATATACATTTTCAGCTGAATTAGGATCTTTCAATAGCAAAGATCCTTTAATATTATGGATATTAAAATTGTACATATGTTGATGGCATGCAATGAATACATAATAAACTGTGCAATGCAAATTAGTTCCACTACATTCGCATCTTTTGCATCCAATTTTGGCAAGGGTATTTAATTAAATATACGTTTGCATGATAATGATAATAACAACTTTTATCAAACATGTTTAACATTTCAAATCGGAAAGGTATGAGTAATGCGTTACACACGTCATTAATTGCAGAAATGCAAATATTTACGTCGGAAAATATATCGCTTAATTACAGATTTAAAACGCAATAATCAATACTAACCACGTAACATTCTGGTACACAAAGCCCGGCGTTTTCCAGCTAAAATGTTAACGGAAAAGCCTGATTTCGTTTACATACCTGCAAACACAACGAATCTATTTACGAAGCGTTCATTTTTCGGTTGGGCCGAAAAATAATTGCATTTTGCAAACGTACCTTCATTTGTAAACAACACTGACTCAAAATCCATATCGATCGCAGCGCCATTTATAACACAATGGCAATAATTAGAAATAACTTCCTTACGAGCAATTTCGAAAAAATAATATTGCAATTTTTATGAATAAAAAATTGAAAACAATTAACGGAATGCTCTAAAAGCTTAATTGTAAGTAAAATATGTGTAAATAAAACATTGTTTATAATCATTTCGATTGGAAATTGGATCAGTTTGACAGTTTGAATATGATACATTTCGCGCCAAAAATAATTTTTCTGAAAAGATCAACTAATGATATCATATTTATCGAAAGGTGATCATAGAAGGTTTTGAATTCAATAAAGATAGTTTTTAATAATTAAAATTATATGTTTTCATAATGTTTGTGCCACAATCTCTATTTTCAAAACAAATTATTAATTTTAACATAAAATTGTTATGAACAACCTTTCAACAAAAAGTAGATAAATTTTCAACCAAATCGTAATCACTTTATCTCACTATCACACTTTAGAAATACGAAAATACAAAATTTCCTTCTTTACCGATGATCGTTCCGCAAGCGACGCAGATGTCGCGACTATCGCTTTCATCTTCGAGCGCGCGATTCGGACCGCCGTTAGCCATTACTCATTTGGCGCGAGATCAGTTCAAGTCGTCCCAAGTCCGTTCTTCAGAATGTACGCGATCCGGCAGAATAATCTCCACTTGAATGGCTTCAAAATGACATTCTTCCATTTACCGACGAAGCGAAATGCTATCATGAAAGAATGTTTAAAGAATGAATGGAATGATATAAATAATGAGATTTGGGTATGTTTGATTGATAGTTATCGCTTTTCGCGCGAAAAACAGGCGGATGCTGCGTGACGAATTTTGCGAGATTAATTCGAAACGCAGCATTGATTTTCATATTGATTTTATTTCCTTGTAGAAATAAAATCTTTGAAAATCTCTGAAAAATTCCCTGAAAATCTCTCAATACCTCCGAAAATCCCTGCAAATCTCTGAAAAACTCTCAAAATTGGAACTGTCAGATTTTTTCAAGGATTTCAGAGAAAACTCTGAAATTCTCTGAAAATCTATGATAATCTCAATTTTTCAAAATTTATCAGAGATTTTCAAACGTATTCAGAGATTTTCAGAGGCATTTAAAGAATTTTTCAGAGATTTTAAGAAAATAAAGCAAATTCACATTTCAAACGATAAATTATGAAACGATAAACGATAATTTCACAACAAAAACGTGTTTTCACGTCATTAATTTCACGCCATTCCAATTTGAAATAAAGTACAAAGTGCTTTTATGAAATATAATTATTGTCAATTTGCTTTATATCCGCTATTTTTCGCAGTGTTTATTTCTCGCTATTTTAAGAATCTCAATAATTGTGTTTAGAATTGATTTATCAACATTTTGAACATTAATTGATGGCGACTTTTCCGAGAATTGCAAAGTCGGTTGCGAAAAGTGTTCGGATCGATTCGAACGAATAAAAGCGCGGGCGTTACATTTTCGCGGGTAATATGCGCGCGCCACCTGGCGGCGAATTCAGGGATTACCTCTCGCCGCCAGTGCAGCGAAAGGTAACTGCGATTGTTTGGGAAACTGCAACGTCTCGAACGTTCGAAACAACGGAAGGTCATTGCACCGTTTGGAAGCGAACGTTGTGGATTGCAGATTTCTGTAGGATATAATCGGCTTTTAATGTTTCCGAATACGGGTCAGGATATCGTGGAGGAAGCATTGTGTAATGGTCTATTGGTTGCCTATTTTTGGGTAAGCGATTTTTGTTCGTTTTCTGATACGTTTGTGATTTTTTTGCGTGTTTACATATTTGTTTACTTAATCCAGTGTATCTTATTTTTGATTGTGTTGATTGGAAATTGAATAAATATTCAATATTTTGATAAAAAATTGTTCATTCAACATGAGTACTGAGTTAGAATGAAAACAAGGAACCGTAAATAAAAACAAGTATATTTTTTCTTTGCGAATTTTTAGTTTGAATAAAATGCATCAGTTTTCCAAAAAAACTCTGTCTAAGACAAAGAAAGTGTTATTTGCTTTTCATGTTATTTTAAAATGGATAAATTTTTTTCATAACCTATGAGAGAAATAGTAATTTATTTAGATTGATTAACTTGTATATATATTTTCCTTGTTAAAACTATCTATTGCGATTTAGTCAGTAATCAAATGTATTGAAATGTCATAGTTATATCTCATTACTATATTTCTTTATTCAAACATTCTCAAAAGGCCAAAAAAAACCATTCGCTGTAATTATCAGAGGATTCAGCTTATTCATGTGCTTACCAGATGTTTCTCGACTGAAAGAAATCTTACAAAGGTTTAGAAGTACTATTCATAATATCTTGCACAATTATATTTTAACTGTAATTTTGAAATATAATTTAAATTATTAGCAAATTTTCAACTGACATTGTATTTGTATGTAAATATATTAGTAACCCTTGAGGGACCACAAACTCGAATAAACTTTTAATGTACAGATCCTGAGTTTCATGAATGTTTATTAAATGTCCATGCAAGTTTGTATTCCTTTGAGATAAGCTGAAAGATTCTAATTTATAACTTATATATTAATATGAATAACAATTTTACTGCCATACATTGGTGGTAAAATATTCATTCACCATGTTTTATTTAATTCACAAGCATATTAATATGGTCTAAATTTGACATTGTTAGCCAATTACCAAGAGCGTAGCTTCTCACTCAACAAATCCCATTTGCAATTGAGATGTATTTTACTCCACCTCAATGTTATAATGCGAGAACTTCGTTTAATTTTCATGATGTTTTAAATATGTTGAATACAAATTAGATTAAATTCAAATTGTGTCGAATTTGACCATCCAAATGATGTTTTATTCATCATGTATATAACTAATTATTGGTGGTATTCTCGTTCAATAATTAGTATCTGCAAATTTCATATCAGTTTACACCATCCGCACGAAGTCCATTACTTTATTTACCAATTTCTTCGATTATGAAGCGTTGCATTATTGGCAAAAAAAGTACTCAATTATTCAAAAAATGTCTATCCTGAGCGTGAAATTCTGTAAACTAATTATTGTTTGTTTAAAATTTTTAAGCAATCAATTAGATATTGGTCCGATGAACTGAACGAGTTTTTTTTTATTTAAAATGGGTTATATTTAATAACAGTTCAATAATCTTGGCAATTACAGTATAGTATAATTAAAGCTGTTATCGAATAAATCAATGTCTTTACCTTACGAAGCTTCTCGTTACATTGTTATTCCAATATTGAGATATTGGAATATTACTGGCAAATTGAATAAGGAAATAGAGCATATTTTCAGATGAGACTTCTTGATATTTTATATTTAAATTATACTATTTATGAAATATAACAATTTATTAAATTATTTAATAAATAATGCGTAAATCAAATTGATCATTATGGTGAATTGTAACATTCACCATAAGGATTCTGTAAAACTTATTATGTTCTGAACATTAGATAACTTAAGATAAGATATCATAATTGCAATATTCTGAAAAATTTTAATACAAAAGTGGGGGGAAATCTACTAACTTGAATTTTTTTAGAAGATTAATTTTAACAAAATTATACACTTATGTTTATAATTGTGTTATAAATAAAATCTTAGTCAAATAAGACCTTAGTCACTACCTAAACCAATTTTTGGCACGAGTACAAAGAAATCATTTATTCGCAAACTAAATTCCTTCATTCCTCTCAGACTATTTCTCTGAATGAAGACATCGTCAACTACATAAACTGAGTGATGTTTCCTTCATCTTAACCCCTCTACTCCACTTTAGCTTTACTTACAGAAATCCTATTTTGCACTCTCGCATACTCTATTAATCTATAAACAAAAAAAACAAGTTTTATTTTTCTAAAAGTTCCAAATAAGTAGATTATTTTAATTACATTAAATTATCTCATTACCGGTGTTGGCTTCCTCTCTACTTTTTCGCAGCTCAAAATAAAAGAGATGGGTTACAGGACATGGGTTCCAGGACATTGTAGAACTGTCAGAACTGTTGTTTGTGTATTTATTTTGTTATTTCATTTAATTTGCCAGATAATATTTCATAAACAATCAATCATACAATCTTAATTTTTATTTAATGAGAAAGTATTATATTAACAAAGGAATATGTTTAAATCACCGGAAGTGGTTAACATTTGCATTTAATTTAATTTCTAATTCTATATTAAACATCATGTAATAAATAACGATTGGACATTTAAAATTGGACATATCAATTTTATTGGTCTAAAATTGGACATATCAATACAATTTGTATAAAATTGGACAAATTTTATTTGTCCAAATTTGGTTTGTCCAATTTTGAATGGTCTGAAATTGATATGTCCAAATTTTATTTGTCCAATTTTGGTTTGTCCAATTTTGAATTGTCTGAAATTGATATGTTGAATTTTTATTTGTCCAAAAAAGTTTTGTCCAAATCGATGTTTGTCCAAGTTTTATATTAGCGATCCAACGTTTGCCTGTAATATCAGTATACTTACCTTGGTGGAAGAACGTTCCTTCTAAGAAAAGACTCGAAAATGGTTCCATATCAGAAAAGTTCCATTTTGCTCACTGATTTGAACCTTCTCCCACCCAGGCATACATATATTTTTATACAGACGAATAGTACATTTAATGATTTTTAATGACTTAAAATAAGTTTCTACCCACACGCTTTTTTAAAAGAAAAAAACATTTTTTTTATTTATTTGGGTTTACATTTTGAAATCTAAATAATTTTCCAGGGTAGTCAGTGGAACGGGAAACCGGAAATTTAAAGCAAGCAGGGCACAATTTTTTAATTTCCGGGAATGTCATTCCAAGACCGGGCAGTTTGGATTACTTTGTTATTAATCAGTTTTTACCAACAAGATTACTTAATTTACCAATGTTATCAGTATTGTCATTTTGCCGGAAGTTTAGTTGACAGATAAAATTTTTTTTTCGCATTTTGAAAGGAGGTACCCTTACAAAAAAGTCGACAAAATTCTTTCTTCTACAAAATGACTTTTACGAGAAATTACGAGAAATTGTGTAAATGCGATGTCACTGTGTCGTTGCTGCAATGTTTCTGTAACTGACTGGGACATCACACTTATATCTCACTGAGTAAAACTATGTATCTCTTGTGAGCAGTGTTGCCACCTTAGCGGTTTTTCCACTAGATTTCAAATTTCAAATGTTTTACTCTACAAAAACTGCTAAAATCTGCCAGATTGGTGGTATCGGTGCTTGTGAGTTGCAAGTGACATCAAATGTACATCATAATGAAACATGTGTCATTTGTATTATCAAAGGAGGGACTTATAAAAAAAAGTTTGACTATTTAATACCAATTTGACTCAAAACGGTATTAAATATTAAGGAATATTAAACACCGTTTTAAGTCAAATTATTCAAACACATTTTTTATTTTCAATCAAATACCACAGAGAAAACTCAATCACAAGACTCTAAATTCTCAAAAATTTATCCTGCGCAAAAATTTGGCGGTGACCGGTTATCTTTTTCCCCTTATCTATCCGTATTAGAACCCACATATTGAATCATACAAAAACGGTGACAATACCCGGCCAAGAACATATTGGTCAGTTCAGCTATTGTCACCCTATTTATATGTTTTTATACATATGCTAATGCAGTTTCTAATATTGATTCCAATCCATACAAAACACCGATCCTTTTCTTTCTACCAAACCCCTCTACCCTCCACGACCATACTGAGAGAAAAATACCAGTAAAAATTACTCTTTAAACAACGATGCTGGGATACTAACAATAATGAGAAAATTATACTGTAAAAAACCCTAAAATCCCTGTATCAACTCTAAATTTTACTCTTACCAGTAAAATTTACTTTTTCAACAGGAAGTTCGACTCCTTTTTACAACATAATGTTTTCACTGTCGTCAATATCCCTTCACCACTCTTCAAACAATAATTTCTACTCCTATTTTCCCTCAGTACCCTCCGCCGCTAACCCACACGTCTTCCGCCTTCCCACAGATGTCGCCTGCATCAGCGCCCGCAGCGCCCCAGCGGCCACTGCTGCAACCTCTCCTTCTCTCCCCCAGTCCCCTCGGGCGGCCAGGCGCACGCACTCAGTCGCAAAGGGACCACGCACGGTGACGAGCACCCGGAGAAGTCGTCTAGCCTCGCTGCACACCCCCGCACACGCTCCCTCCTCGTGCCGCTCTCTCAGGGTCCGCGCCCTCGCCCCAGGCAGTGGCGCGCCGTGCCCGTTTGGCCCCGTCGTCGCAGTGGTGCGTGCGCGCGTGCTCGTCCGTCTCCGCAGTGGTTCCCAGTCGCGCGCCGGTCCGCGTGCACCGCGTATGTGACAAAAACAGCGGCGTCCCAGGCAGCAGCGGCAGCAGCACCGTCGACCCGGACAGCAACCCGGTCGCCGCCCGACGGCGCCACCTCGTCGACCCGCGTCGGCCAGTTTCCTCGCGCAACGGTGGAGCAACACGGCCTCAAACTGTGGGGCTCTGGGGCGTTCTTCCTTCCTCCGCAAGGAATGTATTACCCTGTAAGTGTCCGCACCGGCGGCGTTGCCAGCACGCGGGACGCGGCAACGCTGATCCGCGCGCGGCAGCATCCGATCGATCGCGGCCCGATCCGAGTCGGTTTGGCGCCAAACGCGACGCGGACCCGATCGATCGCCCGACGAGGGGGCACCCCCCCTCCGCGCGGGGCGCGCCCTTGAAATGGCAAGGTTGGCCGAGAAAGATTATCCGCCGCGTTCGCGACCGATTTCGGTTCAACGACACGCACATAAGTGCGGTATTTATAGGAAGTAGGGAGGTTGGGTAAGGGGTGGAGGGTCCGGGATGGTCTTGGGTCGGGATTAGGGGAAGGTGGTTGTTCAGGTTAGGGAGAAGAAATCTTGGAGGAAGAGTTTGGATAGGATTTTTGTTATTTGGGGAGAATTGTTCTTGATGTTCTGTGGAGTTTTGGAACTACATACAAATTTAATTGTTTATAACTATTGTTTGTATTAACATTTTTCAGAAAGAACATCTGGGTAATGTTTATCTATCAAAACACTACAATTGTACACATTTTTATCGAAATTCATCGACCTGTTCTTACTAAACTAGATCATAGCAGTTGTTAGGGAGAGGTTGTCACGTGGAGAATTGGAAGAAGGGCTGAAGGGAAATTTAGAGAATCTGGGAAGCGGGAGGATAGTTGCAGTAATGTATAATGAAATTACACTTCGAGGGAACGAAATTCATTGATAAAAGTGTGTCTGTTCTGATTGGAGAGAATTACAGTCTTACCAATGAGTTTCGTTTTGCGGTCTCAGGTATTCCAGAGGAGTTAGTATTTGTTTAGGATCTCGACACTGTAAATCTTGGCCTGTGAGTTTGCTGGCAAATTTGAGACAATGCATTGTAAGAAAAAATAGCATTGTACCAACAGAAAATTTGTCATAGAAGACAGAATTTGGAGACAAAAGCTTGTAATTTCGAATTAAGGGCGAACTGCTGGTTTTTCCAAATTGCTCAATTCCGCATTGTTTTAGAATAGATAATGTTGGTGGAAAAGCAATAGTTCTTAGTTATTGCAAGATTGCTTTTGGTTCAATGGCATTATTGTTATGATAGAATTATTCTGCAAAATAATAAGTGGCAGGATTGTCAAACTGTATTAGATTGAATGAAAAGTTAAAAAATCTGCTTTTCATGACTCTGGGAAGTTTTCATTCTGAGTCATTTAATTTTATGTAAACAATGCAAAAAAGCACCTGGTGTGAATGAAATTCATTCATAAAAGTGTAATCCTGTTTTGATTAACATATACTTTCTTCAAAAGACATTTTAAAATGTCTCATTCACTTTTCAAGCAGGTTTACAAGACGTTTAATGTAAAACTGTGTTTTGATACATCTGATTCACAGTGTGCTTTACATGTCGGTGTCCTTGCAAATGTGATTTCAGTATTGGGAATATGGAATGAGTGTTGGTTCGTTCAGTTGCGTCGGCATTATTTTTGTATTTGGAGGCTTTGTTTGGGTCGATCGGTTTGGGGTTTAGATTAAGAGATCGTGTAGGTTAGAGATGTTGAGTGTGTTTGTAAGACGGTTAAGGTTATTACCCACTGATTCTTTGATAATTGAAGATACATTGAAGAAAAACATCTACATTAAGTTTTGTAAATCAAAATGTTGGACAAGTTACAATTGATTACAAAAATAATGTTTTCAATTAATGGAAACTCCTTTTAACAAATAATTGGTTGGTTATAATTGAAAAGTTTACTAAAGTTGTAAATAATCAATCAAAAAACACTGTCTCCAACTTTTGTGGAATAACATTGAAACTTATTCGTTGACAAGTCTACTACGAGAAAGTTGAGGTTCAGGCTTATATTACTGGGAATTTCAAAAACCCATACAACTTTAAGAAGTGGGAATACCCAATTGTATTGACAAAAGAAAGCAAATTCAATGCTAATAAATGGCAGTGAATCACAGTCAATTTTGTTGCAAGGCCATTTATTACAACTGATTTAAACATCTAGAAAAGCTCCGCGACATTTTTGCACGTTTAAACGTTCTTGCCGTTACTCTAATGACGCGACAATAAGACGTTTTCATTTTATGATTAGTTATTCATAATGATGCAGCTAATGACGCGCGTCTGCCGGTCGGAATAATCGAACTCGCAGCAATCCCTTGTTGAGGTTAGTCGGCGCGCGATAAATCCCGGAATTTCAGTTATTGCGACGCAAAAATGCCGCCGCTCGTGTGCGGAAAGATGAGACCGTTTATGTTACATCAGAATAATTTATTGCTCGACTGGTGAACGTGATCGAACATTTCGCACAAAACTGCAGCAGCGTCGCCTACCTGGCAACGCAGGTATAGGAATTCCGAGACGCTCAAAATAAACCCATTGTGATTAAATGAATGAGGTCACACAAAGAAAAATATTGTCCGGCTCGGCCAGGTTTTCTACGCTTTAGGACTACCTTTCCTGGATACTATCCTTTCAGGGCCGGCATGTGACGTTTTCCGAAAAAAAGCAGAATCATCGGCATGTACAATATAAGCAGAACTTGGAAAATAAGTCTTAGCTACTTTACTTATCCTGAGAGGAATGATTAAAAAGCCATTAGACACTGCTCTCGGTGATAAAAAAATTTTATTTGATAATTGGAAATGAGTTTTGACAATTTGTTTCAAATAAACTAATTAAAATAATTTGTTTTAAACAAATCGTTTTTAATAAATGTTTTCAAACAAACTGATTTAAACCATTTTTTTTAATAAATGGTTTCAAACCAATTATTTTGAACAAATTGTTTTAAACAATTTATCATAATGAATGATTTCAAATAAATTGTTTTAAACAAATTGTTTTAAATAAACGGTTCAAAACAAATTATTTTAAACAAACTGTACAAACAAATCGTTGCTAGAGTGAATGAATTCTTGATTCCCTCCAAATAACACGCGTGCAAATGGAATGAATCTTATATGAGGTTTAGCGTTGTCCAAATAACGGATTGCAAAATAAACAAACTGTTTTCGCATGCCACGTTCTACCATCAATTTCATAGTTGATGTTTTATTTAAATCCAATTACCCATAAATATCGGCGTAAACAAATTTCCGAAATTAACCAACAACAATTTCAACGACGAATCCCATAGGTGCTATTTGCATACAATCCGACGGGTCGCCGCTAAATTCGTCGACGACTCATTTTCCCACAATCGCGACCAAAACGCCGTCGAACCGACTTCCGTCCGACTTTCTTTAGCCCGATCGGGCACTTGCGGCTTCCTCCACGAATCGGTCTTTATCGATTTGAATCACGTAAAGATACCTCCCGGCTGTATCTTTCGCTGGAAGTGTCATTCCGGGAACAGATAAATCAGCCGTACGTGGCTGCACCGTCCGAAATTAATATTAACAACGCGTATCCGACCTTCCTCTTTCAATCCGCCGTCGCGTTTGTTTTTTTATTTCGTCGCTCACCCCGTTCGCCGGGACCGACGCCGTTTTTTCAATTTCAGACGACAAAACTGCCAACAGCCCTTGAAATTGGTTTAACGGCACGAGCTGGACAAGTGGAGAAAAAAGTTTAGTCGTAAAGAGAGAGAGAGGGAGAGAGAGTGAGTCCGTTTGATAAGTGAAAAGTGTCGGAGCATTAGTTCAGAGGGGATAAATAATTGATTGTTGGGGGGATTAGGAGGGGGTGTGACGATGATTTGGTCTGATAGGGTATTAATTGTTTTTGGTGGTGGAAGTAGGTGGAAATGGATTGAGGAGAATTGTAAATAATTGTGGATGATGACTGGGGGAAGATGGACGATTGTTGTAATGTATTTTCATGATGAATGACATGATTTGTAGTTAAAATTAATAATTGGGTAAATGATCAGTGGTTTGTATAATGAGAGGATCTCGTTTGTGCAATTTTCGTGAATTTGTGGCAGGGAATTGTTACGGGTTCAAAATAAGACAATATGATTTGTTGGATACTTCTCTGTTATTTATTTACATTTAAGACAGAATTGTACCTTGGAATAAATCTCAATTATAATTTTGCTTTATGTCCTGTCATTGATGGGACGTTGGGCTGAAAATAATTACTTTAAAATTAGAAGTATTTTTTGTGATGCTACAACATTTTGTTCATTAGATACTTATTGAACGACTTTTGACATAAACTAATTAAAATATACAAAATTTGTTTCAAACAAATTGTTTTAAACAAAGTGTTTCCAATAAATGGTTTCAAACAAATTTAAAGTTGTTTTAAATACATTGTTTCAAACACATGTTTTAAACAAATTGGAATTTTTCTGAACGTAATACTTGAATGTATTTGAAGATATTAAAAGTTTTTTATTGACAAGTTCATGTTCATTTGAATTAACATTGGATTTACTCAATTATGACATTAACATATTGGTGATCAACATGATTAGGAAATTTAAACAAAGTCATTGACTTCGTGTCAGATTGCTGACGTTTTATACCATTTACTATTTTGAAATCTGATTATTATTGATGAAATGACATTTTCAATTCAGTAAGTTTTTATTGGGATTGTCAGATGAACTTTTTACTTTTTGTAGGTTTCTTATAGGTACTTTATAATATATTCTGTATAAAATTAGAAGAATCTTGTTGACTGTACACTCTTTTCTTAACCAATATGAATTAACGCAAAATGTTGTTAAATGTCATAAAAAATTATAAATAGTCATAAAATAATTAAATATGAACTTTGAATTGTTAAAAATAATGAAATAATGAACAGTTAACTTCTTTGATTAATTTCAATTACAATATAAAACAAAATATTTGAAAAAATGTATGAACATTCGATAAACTTAGCTTTTATAAAACTTGAAAAATGTGATTTTTGCAAAAACCACCAAAAATAAGATTTGATATTGTTTTCTCTCTCCAAATCAATCACAAAATTGTTCACCTTTAATACAGAATTCCCTCAGGTTACTACTTCAACACCAAACAAAACCAATTCAATAAGACAAGGAGAAAGCAAAAATTCAAAGAAAAACACTCCCTCTAACTTTACTATATTTCTCCATTATAAATAAAAAAAATCCTTTCTTCTCACCATCATATAATCTCACTCTTTGCCTCCCTCTTTTTCACTTTGTTCTAGGGTTTCTATGATTTAAATCAAATAATATTTTTCAGAATTATTCAAGCCAAAATACAATTGTAGCAATTATTTGCTATTTTCCATATAAATAAGTTATTTCGTATACATTGTTTGCCATATGTATGAAATTCTAATATTATTATAAACAAATTTAATACCAAAATCAAATAAATCCGATTTAAATCAAATCTGATTAATTTGATTTTTTTTAAATCAAGATTTTTATCAATCCTACTTTGTTAATATTTTTACCATCATCTCACTACAAATATCCGTTTTAGACAAACGTTTTCCCCTCGTGAGAGAAAGAACCGGAGGAACCGAAGTAAAAAAACAAAAGCGTCGCCGTCCGATAAATCACGCGATTCGATTGGAACGGTCGCAACTCTCGATTTCGTACACCAACGGAGGCGCGGGCGCTAGTGTGCGCGCCCGAATCTTTGGCCTTGTTCCGACACGCGGGGGACTCCGTGACGTCAGAAGAACCGTTCCGAGCGGCGGCCGAGTCGAGGCGGCGTAGCCGCCGTGAATAATGCATTATTCATTATGAACGAGCCAATCCTCGCGAGCGCCGCAGAAACGATCTTTGTCCGTCGACAGACCCACCGCGCTCCTCCGGTCTGGCTGTCTTCGCGGCGCTACGCTTTTCTGCGAGTTATCGGCAGGGCGATGCGGGCGAGGGGCGTCGCGTCTGATTGCGAGGCAAAAATTAGGTTGTTGGGTTCGGTGAATTGCGTGCTGCGAGACCCGGATGGTTTGTTTTCTTTGGAGGAGTGGATTTTGCTGGGGAAAATCATCGGCAAACGAAAACGGTGGGATAGGAATTCTTTATTTTTATTGCAGCTTAAAAAAGTTTGGTACAACAAATTTCGATTCAGTTGAAGATCAACTGGTGATTGAATTTGTTTGGATAATGTAGGAAATAATGTTCATTTACGTAAAAAATGTGCATAATTATATTTCTGGCACTGATGTAAAATTTTTTAATTATTAGTTAGTAATCATTAGAACAATTTACAATAAGATGAATTTGCAAATTTGCTTTTGTGCAAAGTAATGGATAATTGGAAATTAATTACCCATTACTTTCAGTTTTTCATAATAATTTGACTGGGATTCATGTTGTTAACGATTGTAATGATTATTTAGAAATATTGGTAATATTTTATATCAATGACAGAAGAAATTCCATGAATAATAGTATTTTGTAAATAAATTAACTTTAATGTTACTTTTTAACAAGAAATAAAATTATTAGCAATGCCCAATTCTGATTAGAAATTAACTTGGAATTTGATACAAATATGGCTGTGCATAGTTGCACGTTTTAAGATAAAGTATATTTTTTGTGAAAAAATTTACTTGACAATTAAAAATTGTTATAGTAATGATTGCCAAATTTATTGAATGATGAATTTGACCAATTTAAAGTATTAAATTTAATTGAACCTTCATAAGAATGAAAACAACTGTCAAACATTATAACTGTTGAGGTCAATAGACCGTTTTGAATGGACAGTTTTTAACAATGAGAACAATTAAACCTATCGTTTCTAACTGAACACGAATTGTTTTTTGACTGACAAATGCAAGTCCAATTTTCAGAGGAAAGGTGTTACATTTTGAATAGTCAATATGTTCACTAATCGTTCAGTTTTTTTTTTTTTTTTATTTTTTTAAATTGTAACAACAAAATATAATATACATGCAAATGTAAGACATTCTTAAATTGTCTGTTGCAGTATTTCAGTCACTGTTAAAAGCTGTTTGACTTTCATATAGAGTTGTTTTTGTATAAACCACATATTATTTCTCTCTTTTACGTGTCCAAATGGCTTCAGTTTCTTGTAGCGATGAGGAAAATATTTAGTTGGTCCAACTAAAGTTAACTTGCTGAAAGAAAATAAATCAGATGATCTAAGTTTGCGTGACTAAGTACTATTTGTCTCGGCGAATGAAGTGGTCAACATAAGAAAACAATGCATTTATTCGACTAAACATTTTGCTTACAAATCTTTATTTTTCTAACTAATAGACGTTATTTCATAAATCACAAGATTTAAAGCACTTTTTCTACATATGAAATTGTGCAAATAATTTTTCTCAGATATAAAATACAAATTCAGTTATAGAATAATTTTTTACAATATTATTTAAAAGTCAAATGTTGAAGCAACTTTCTTGTAAGTTTGCCTTTTATTAAACCAAGTCTTGATGAAAGATAGCTTTATACTGAACTAATTATCTTTCGCTTTAAACGATAATTTTTTATTGAAACTAAGTTACTGACATCAAAACTCTATTTTTTTGCAAGTCACTTTTTACAAAAAGACGACCACTTAAATTGAATGTTGTAATAAAAAATGACTGATAAAATTATAAAGACATTTTAATAAAGCTAATAAATTTTGAGGAATTCTACTAACTCTTGTTGACGAGAAAAGCTAAACTTGATCTCAAATGAAAAATGCACTGTAATAAAAAATGTTTTACTAAAGAGGGACAACGAAAAACATGAGAGTTAAAACAGTTCTAACTGATTAGTACAACGAATTTTCATGAATGTTCAGTTAATGACACCGAATGATTCGGACATTTTCAATTATGCAAACAGTTTATCAAGTCACGTGGAACAATTGGCTCGAATTGGATGAACAGAAACAATAGTTTATGTTGTTCACGTAAACCGTTAAAAAGTTTTAATAGCACCGAGTGAAATGTTGATGGGGAATTCGTTTGTTCAGTTTGATGACTTCTCGGTTTACGTCGGACGAATTTGTTCCTCGCGAATACACGTTTTGAATAATTCGGCCAGGGAAATTAATTTCTGTTACGTTTGCCTTTTTCTGTTTTTTTCGAAAAGTTTCGCTTTTCTCAGCTGACGTCGTTGTTCTTGCTTTGGCTTCTCGGTTCTTGTGTTTTTGTTATCCAGTCGTGGAGAGAATTCCGAGGAGGGGGGAACATAAACACAAAGTGAAGTAGAGACTGGTTCGTTTGATTTGCATTAATGATGTAATTTGGAGGTTTTGTGTTTTTGCAGTGTCAGACTTTTATTTCGAGTGGACCATTGTCGGTCCCTTTGAGTGATTTTATTTGGCATTTTTGATTGCAATAATTGTTGGGTTTCATTCAATTCAGTGCCTTCATTAATCATTCATGAATGTTTTCTATTCTCAACTGACGACAACATGTCAGTTAATCCCCTTTATTTCAGCGGTTTGTACAACAGAATTACACTGTATTGTTTTAGGTAAAAATGTACACTGTAAATTTTTTAAGCAAAAAATTACTACTTCATTAAAAAATGAACAACAAACTGATTCTTTTATCGAACAATTCTATTATTAATCAGAAAACTACTATTTTCTGATAGCACATAATTAGCACAAAATTGTGGCATATTAATTTTTTTATTTTATACTACTAAACTTTTGTAATTCAAATGATTTCACTGTCATTAAATTAATTAAACTTCTCAGCCACTGTAAAAACTGGAATGGCGTTCTCGATAATTTCATTAGCCTTCTCCACAAATAATTGCACAATCTAAAAACGCAGCTCGGTCAAATAATTCAAACAAATTAATATTAACAATCCACGTCACCCTCCATCGTTTCACGTCGAACCTCGATCGCCTTTCAATTAATAACATTCCATTTTATCACTAACCGACACTCCAGACCAATGAAATTACATTAATTAAACTATCCCTCCATTTGCGAAGTCACGCTCCCTCATTAAACCCTTGCATTATCCAAAAAGGACCCTTCGAATCAACCCCCATCTCCACAAAGTCTCACAAAGTGCCACCCCCTCCCTCAGCATCCTTCACATCCCTGCAAAACAGATCCAATATCGCGAATCGTCTAATTAATTACCACATCGCTAATTAATATCCCGACGTAAATCCAGCGTCATTATCGCTCATCAACCATCACCGATCCCAAACAACTCGGCATAAAAACACTCCTTTCTCGCCCTCTCCGGGCGGGATTACATTATATCCCGTTACGAGGCATCCTAACGCGTCAACTATCGGACGGATCGCGTCTCGTCAGGGGAGGGGCAGTAGGAAGGGGGGAGACAATATGCGCAAATTTATCCGAACGCCCGGCTCCTTTGTCTGCGCCGGTTATTACGAGCGCGAAATTGAATGCAGCGGCGGAGGAAGCGTGGCGGAAAAACGGGGCGCAGTGGGGCCGAAAAATGGCGGAAGGGTGTAAACAAAGAGCGGAGGCAAGATGGCCGGCCGTTTTCGGGGCAGAAAAAATTCGTTCGGGCAGCGGGAATTTCGCCTGGAG
>JABFPB010001491.1:0-24964 GCA_022817645.1 Ceratoteleas bidentatus | reverse complement strand
CCCGAAAGATATTTGTGTTGTTAATAAATGGATATACTCAAAGTTGTCATTTCCTTTTGTTTTAATATAAAAAAAATTCCGAAAAATACCTATTTTTCAGCCATATTTAGAGGACTACCCCCTTAACACGACGATTTGAACGGAGCGGCCCAGATGTCGCTCAAGAAAAAACTTTCTTGACTCAAGAAAGAATGCATAGTAGTGATAACAGGTTTTCGCCCAAGAAAACCCAAATTACGGAGAAAACTGTTGTTGTTTTCACTCAAGAAAAAAGTTCTTCGCTCAAGCCATTGGTAACTAAAGATGTACAAGTTTTGACGCAAAGTGATTATTTCTGTGAATGTAAGGTTAAATCGAACAATGTACTCATCGTTCTAGAAAACATTATATCTCAATCTACGATTTGAAACATTTGATGGTTTGCTATTTCTTTACCGATTATGAATGTATTCATTTCAACGTTATTTTTATCACAATTGGTTTTCCTACACTGCCAAAACAAGCGTTTTGTTTTTAAACATTTCGTTTGAAAGATCTATGATGTTTTGTAAAGATACACATTTGGTGTTTCATTTCTTATGCTAACCTAGAGGGCGCGTAAGTATATCGATGAATTTCTGATAAAGAATATCATAGTTAATCTGAAAATTCTGTAATGAAAACTGATGAAAATTGTGCAAAATGGTGACAAAGAATTCATGTGCAAACGAAAACAGAGACAAATTAATACTTTATCGTGAAGGTTGTCTGATTTATCCTTAAACGAGAAAGTGTTTCGAAACACATTGACGGCAAAGAGGAATCTTTCTCACTCCTACTGGAGTTGTTTGTGGATACATTATCATTGCGATTCAGTAATGATAATGTGACAGAATTTAAATAAAAAATTTAAATAAAAAGGCCACAGTATTACCTCATTAATTAGACAATAGCTAGACAAAATACTCATTTTGAAATGTTGTATTTATTAAGGTAGGGGAATTTTTAATTTTGAAGAATAAAAAACTAATGGCACGTTCTGATTGCAGGGTTGTTTGGATCCGATCGAGTTCCTCACTCTGGTTTATGGTAACTCGTCAGTAAAGTATCATTAGGGTACCATTCTTATAACAGAAATTAATGCAATTATTTGTATAAACGTACAGTTTTTATTGGTTGGTGAATGGAAAACATTGATATTTTTAATTTCGCAAAGAAATTATTCAAAAACTAAAAATAAAATTGCACTTTTACGGGTCCCAGTCACGTGACTCGCGAATGCGAGCGCACCCCCTTCCAGTTGAGTGACGAATAGTATGTTATTATGCTAGGCGCGAAAACGGAACTTTTCCGGGCGAGTGGGAGTTGCCAAACCCAAGCCGTAGGATCGCCGAAGGCGAGTCGAAGGCGAGGGTTTGGCACCCACTCGCCCCGAAGTTTTTTTCAATTATAAATTAAAGTTTAATTTATAATGGGATAATAATGTTTAAGATTCGAAAAACCATTGATTCACATAGAAAAGTTTACCAGAAATGGGGGCTAACCATTAGTTTTTCGAAAACCTTATTTTTAACCACAATTTCAGTTAAAAGTTTATTTTGCAATATTAAACTTAATTTATCAAAAAGTTAATTATTCCTTTTATAATTATTATAATAGGAATTTCGACAGAAATCAATTGAGATTCTATTGGTTTGAATATTCCAACCAATCTTTGACAAAAAGATTGGTAAAAAGGGCATTGTTTAACAATTTTATTTTTTCAATAAATTTCTTTTCGTTTTTTTGTTCCAAGGAATAATCGGATCTTAATGAAACTCAAGACTCATATAAATTCCCTTGCCGAGTTTGTGAAACAAAAATTGGTTTTTCATGAATTGTTATAAACAATAGAGAAATTGAAGTCACAAAATCTATTACGCAGTTGTAGAAATGGGTTACGTAACCTAAAAGAGAAAATCCTCTTCGACCTTAAAAAGCTGGGTATAAAAAGCGGCCGCGAAATAGGCCAAAACACAGTGCTCTGGAACCTTGATTGAGCGAAAGTATTTCGAGTCATCCAGCCGACTTGCACCGAAGAAGAGCTGCATGTTCGAACAGGAAACCCGAAAAGTGGAAACTGGATGCTTGTAAAGGCTTAGGATTCCACGGTAAGGTATCCTCTTCGACATCAATTCCTCTCTGGGATTCCGAGGTGGAAAACTCGAAGTATAGGCACGAAGTATTACTCCTGGTGCTCACCCACGAGAATAGGCATGTACTCGGATGCTTGTTAAGGCGAAGAGCTTGGTCAACGAGGGAAACCAAGGGTGGATTCTAGATGCTTGAAAAGGCTAAATAGTCCGTCCTGGGAACACTCTCACAAAAGCGCAAATTCTTTTTGGTGATCATGGTGTAGAACTGACATGCTAAACAATCAATAGCAATTCCAAAAGTTATAAATTTTTTTTCAGTAAAACGAAAATGATTCTATATTTTTGTGCCCCTGCTAAGAGGATCCAGGCAACCCGCTTCACTTCGAAGTAGTAAGTGTCAAAAATACACCTGCATTTCTTTTTTTTATGTTTCTCTTTGTTTCACCGACAAAACCAAGTCGCTAAATTACAAATCGCCGGCCCCATCAATATAAGAATGAAACCTGGTGTATAAAGATTAATAACAAAAGAGCCAAATGAGTCAAGGATGACCAATGCAAATTGAGGAAATATTGGAAGTTTTCTTCCCCCTCTTTGCACTTTGAGACTCGGCAATAAAATCTGTTAATTCATTATTACATAATCAATAATTATATAAATAAAAACATTCATATAAATAAATTAATTTTATTAAACACACCAAAATTCCGAAGGTTTCAGTGTTTTCCAATACGTAGTCGAAATCTCAAGGCTCGGTGTTCTAGTGCGTAAGATAAGAGGGCGTTAGCCGCAAACAGGCTCTTTTATTCCAGTAGGATGGACTCACGCGTGAAAATAATATGCTATATGTTGCTAGTCAGGCCAATAATGACCTACCCTAATAATGGGACCGAACTCCATGGAAAAACTGTGACAATTTGAAAAAGCCTGTCTGCGTACATGCCAGAAAAGGTATTGCGTACCAAACTCGAACTTCAGAAATATTATAGTAATAACCTAGCGAATATACTCAGAGTGGATAACTTTTGTTAAAATTAAGTAGGAACCATTTAAAAATCCAAAACTATTAGTGTGAAGGCAGATTTCGTTACGATCCTTTCAAGATAAACGAGTCCTCCGCCACATTCGTTTGGCACAAGGGAGGGACGAGACGAATCATACACCTATACGTGATTCATCTCGTCCCTGCATAATGCCTTCGAAGGCCTGGCACAGCTGGGTCACCATGGTAAACTGTTGGATTCTGGCTATGACCTGAAGTCGCTGATTCGGGATACCATCGACGATGTTTTCAGCCAGTTCATCAGAATCGGGTGCCGGAACTGGCACCTGGTTTCCAGGAATCACTTTGTCGTGAGCGTACGCAGCAAAAGACTCGCTCACCTGCCACACCCGGCCCTCAAATTTTCGTCGCCGCATCACCTGGAAGAATGACTCTTAAACATATCACCCATAGCATTCAACAGTCTGTTCGACATCAGCAACAAGTGCCCTGCGTTGGAGAGGAACCAGTCTCTTTCCTTGCCCTTTAGCTTCGTACATATAATTAATCTGGTTTGGGCGTCGTTTAGGCCATTGAGCTCGACCAGGGTGTCAACCTGCAGTTGCCAGCTCTGGAAGTCGCTACTACCATCGAAGTCACTCATCATTTCACTCATAAACTTCAAATTGGCCGGCTGCATCATCGGGGGTTGAGGCTGCGCCATCTGGGGTTGAGGCTGCGCCATCTGGGGTTGAGGCTGCGCCATCTGGGGTTGAGGCTGCGCCATCTGGGGTTGGGGCTGCACCATCTGCGGTTAGTGTTGCGTCATCTGGGGTTGGAGCTGAATACCTGGACCCTCAGGAACGATCTCAGCCTGTCTCCGCATCAATTCAGCCATCGCCTGCCGCAATGCCTCAATTTCCTGCCGAAGCGCGATGGCTTCTACCTGGTCCAGCACCAGATTCGCCTCCTCCATACCATTAATCTGACTGATGTTTAGAGCATGGCCAGTTCTTGTTCAAATCCCTCCCAGACCTTTGGATCCGCAGTCTAATCAGACAATCAAATCCGATATGGTGTCCCCTAGGTAGGCCTCTCGCCGTAAGCACGGCCCGCAGCTGCGCGACGGTATACTGGTTGGGAACCATTTCATTCACCCTTCGTATCTGTCTCTCTCATTCCCGCGTTATACTCGTGCTCCCGTACCATGCTCCATGCTCCCGTGCGCTCCACTACTCATACTCGATGTTCCGTGCTCCCGTGCGCCTTCTTCGCCTGTCCAGCTCGAGTTTCAGGTTATCTCTCGGATCGCGCCATTTTCCAAAATAGCGTCGTTCGTCCCCGCGTGGCCGGCGTCGGATGCCTTCTCAAATCGCCCTCAGATCATTCTCATTGGTCCCCGCGTGCCTCTCATCTCACTTCTGATAACTGTAAGTAGATTTCGTTACGATGCGTTTCCGGATAAACGAGTCCGCCGCCACATACGTTTGGCACAAGGGAGGGGCGAGACGAATCAAATACCTGTACGTTTAACTCCACTTTTATTTCGAACAACTCGCGCTTACAATGATCGCGGCGCCTATTTGGTCGCAGAACAGTGTCGATCAGACACCCGAGAGAAACCAACAGGACCAGTTCTCCCCGATTCCGTCCGACGGCTAGTGCCTTCTTCTTGTTTCTCTTCTTTTTGTCCCGGGTGGTCAACCAAAAATGGCCATCTGCAGGTCAGGGGGTAGTTATTTAAGTGTGTTTTAACGAATTATGTGCGCCACGAGTAGCAGCGGTTACGGCGGTGAACAAAATGGAGGGAATTGGGAAGGATAAGGTAAAGGGGACACGTGAAGGAAAATGAGGAAGGTTCGCCGCACGTATCCCGCCACTAACCTCAGGTGGTTGCGAGGTATCCGCCGGGCATCAGTGAAAACGGGCACACCACGGGAAGGTCTCCGGTCGGAAAGCACGTGACGCAAATTGATGTTCTCGTGCTCGACGGTTAGTGCCAACTGGCTTTCTCCGCGCCCATCACCCGATCCACTGCTGCCAACCTCAGGCCGCAAGTTCCCAGCGAAGGGAACTAAAAAGGAGATTTAACTTTCCCCACAAGTGAAAACAGCCTGATCTGCGAATTGTATAATACCGAGAACGGAGAAGTGGAGAGGCACAGAACGCTAGGCTACACCGGAATCCTTCCCTTGGCTTCACAATGGGGCTACCTCCAATCAGACGACAATATGCCTTTTCCTAAGGGATCACGTTAGTTGAATTAACGTTGATTCAACGTTCCGGAAATCATTGAATTAAATATTGTTTCTCAGAGTACAGGTCCCTCTAGGTCGAACCCTATGATGAATTGGTAACTGAAATCACTTTTCGTATTTTCATGAGAACTGGCGGATCCAGAGTCATCTAGTTGGGAAGTTCGATCCGAGAGTCGAGGAGTCGGCAGGGATGCGAACCTCCGAGGCCATGAGATGTTCCAACTCCAACCTCGAGAAGGGTATCGCCGCAGATCAACAGAGGGAAGCAGCAGTCGGAGACTGAAGTTCCAAATCGTCCGTCCTCGTCGCTCATTCCAGAATTGGATAGAGAGAGTAGCCGGGAGGCGCGGGTGCCCCCCCCGATCCCGGAACGTACTTCTCCGGGATCGAGAGGTCACTCTGTTCGGCAGATTGGGATCGACTAGCGATCCTGATCGAATCGATATCGACGGGTCGACGGAATTCGAACTACGACGGGAATATATAAGCGAGGTCATGGACGGTCTCGCTCTCTTGCCTCGGATTCTCCAGTCGGAAAGTTAAAATTTAAATTCGTGGTAGTGCCTCGGTCCTGTGGGTCAATCCAAAGGGTCCATGCGGTTCGAGATATCATCGAAAGGTTTGGCCTTGCTTGGGATCTTAACTTGTTGGGCAATTCGATATTGTTAGTCGCGTAGTAACTTTGTTTATTGTTAGATGGATAGAATAATTAATTGTAAGTACGGAAACTAGAAACTTTTATTTTTGTAATTTTAACTAATTTTTGAGTAATATACTTTGGTTCGATAAATTTTTAGAATTTGACTTATTTATTTATAAATGTTTCGTGCCGTCTAATCGTCCCAATTACCTGCGACGAATGCGATGAGAGTCTCGCCCGAATGAGATCTAGTTGATAATTATTTTTAGGATTTTTGAATTGCCTGAAAAGGCTGGCGCCCAAATTATTTATTGAGCATGCGTCAAATACGGTGACAGAAGTATACTCCGTATACTCCGTTCCGTATACGGAAGACCGTCCGTATACGAAACTCCGTTCCGTATACGGAAGACCGTTCGTATACGAAACTCCGTTCCGTATACGGAAGGCCGTTCCGTATACGGAAGACCGCCCGTATACGAAACTCCGTTCCGTATACGGAAGGCCGTTCGTATACGAAAGACCGTCCGTATACGGAAGACCATCCGTATACGAAACTCCGTTCCGTATACGTAAGACCGTTCGTATACGGAAGACCGTCCGTATACGAAAGACCGTCCGCATACGAAACTCCGTTCCGTATACGAAAGACCGTCCGTATACGAAACTCCGTTCCGTATACGTAAGACTGTTCGTATACGGAAGACCGTTCGTATACGGAAGACCGTCCGTATACGAAAGACCGTCCGTATACGGAAGACCATCCGTATACGAAAGATCGTCCGTATACGAAAGACCGTCCGTATACGAAACTCCGTCCGTATACGTAAGACCGTCCGTATACGAAACTCCGTTCCGTATACGTAAGACCGTTCGTATACGAAACTCCGTTCCGTGTTCGTAAGACCGTTCGTATACGTAAGACCATTCGTATACGAAACTCCGTTCCGTATACGGAAGGCCGTTCGTATACGAAACTCCGTTCCGTATACGAAAGACCGTCCGTATACGGAAGACCGTCCGTATACGAAAGTCCATTCCGTATACGAATTTCAAATGCATTCTTCAATACCCTGTGAATTAGGCTTAAGGCTGATTCCGCAAGAATTCCATTCCGCAAGGTTTCATTCGCCCTTTCATTCTTCCACAAGTAGCATAGCGAACATCGAAATCACCATGCGTTCTAAATCTTCTGTCTCCCTCCTTTACTCCTCATTAGACTAACACCGACGTTCTTGAAACCTAAAACAAACCTTCATCTTACATCTCAAAACTCTAGAATTCCCTAAAAATTATTCCAAACCATCCAAAGAAAACTTTAGTCCCTCATTCTGTTTTACTTTCTTTTCTCTTTTATATCCAAACTTTATCAAAATCCAAAAAACTCTTCCCCTACTCAAACTTCCCAAACCTCACATTCCCCCACTTTTTCTGCAACCTCCCCTCCCCTCTCCATCTAACTTTCCCATGGTAACCCCTTCCCCCTCCCTCATCGTAAAACATCGGCTCGTACATGAGCCAGACAAAGACAGCTCTACTCGATGCCGCAACGCCATTGGGCGAGCCGCGTTCCCAGCCAGAAAACGACGCGCCGCGCGTCGTTGCGATCGCGCTGCGTGGTTGCGTTTCTAGCAAGCGGCCGCACCCGGGCTGTTTTCCCGAGCGTTTCGCGCCGTCGAGACCGTTTCGCCCCGCAACAACAAACAAACGCCTTCAGGCATGGAGCTTCCGCAGATGTCGTACTGTCTCTGCGGCAACACATACGAGACCGAGCAGTTCATGATCCAGTGCGACGTTTGCAAAGAGTGGTATCATGGAGGGTAAGTGAACGTCCAGACCGCAGGGGCGAAGCTGCGTGGCTTCGGGAGTTCGGGGAAACGACGGGTTCGGGGTTTCGGGGACTGTCAATCGGTGGAAGTGAGAGGGTCGACATTTGGCGGGCAATTGCGACGGGGGGAGGGTGTTGTTATTGTTGTCGCGGACATAACCTAAATGTCGCGGGCGCGATGCTGCAGACCTGGGTTTTTGGTTTGTGAGTGGGAGGGGGAGAGGAATGGGGAGTGAGTGGTTTTGGGAAGTGTTTTGTTTTTTGGATGAGTGGTGGGGGGAGGGTAAAAGTGACAGATGAGTTACAGTTATGTAATGGTGATGGAGTAGTAATTGTTGAGTAAAGATGTAAGATTGTAGATGAATTTGGATTTTTGCTTTTGAATGAAGAAATGAGGTGGTTTGACAATTGAGATATGAGTTTGAAATACCTGTAATTTTTTTACTGTCAAGATAGATCAGGACACAATCAATTTTGTATCAAAATACTTATTTAAAGAGTCGAGAATTCATGTTTATTTTAAGAAATTAATGTTTAACTCTAATTTATTAATGAATGTCTTTTCATTTTTTGTGAAAATAAAAAAGAGGAATCAATGTTCATTTATTGCCAATGTATGTTTTATGAATATAATTTGTCAAAATATTCCTTTTCATTTTTAGTAACACAGTTTTAATCCAAAAATAACTTTATTTGTTCTAGTTGTGTTGGTGTTAAGGAGTATATGGCATCCGACTTTGACAAGTACCATTGTCCAAGATGTGAAGGAACTTGGGGCCCCTCTATCAGTAAGCATAATTCATGATCTGTAAACATGATAAATCTGATGCAAATGTTAGAATTACACCGAAATATGATTAATGTCCTTTGATATTCTCAGTGAAAGAGCGGATGAATTGGCACAGACATGACTATACAGAAGTGGATGCCGATAACAAATCAGTTCAAACTGGCACCCCGGTGTTTGTGCGGGAACTCAAATCCAGGCATTTTCCTAAAGCAGATGACATAGTCAAACGTTTGCGTGGCCAACAGTTAACCATGCAGTATCTACAGGCCAATGGTTTTGACTATCCAATAATTGTTGATAGCAAAGATGGCCTTGACATGACAGTTCCACTGCCTAATTTCAGTGTTTATGATGTTGAGAGTTACATCGGTTAGTAGACAAAAAAATTTATTCATTCATTAAAAAAGCATTTTAAAAAATCAACAGTATGTAATATTTAAACATTACTTATCAATTTACACCAGAACTTACTTAGTTACAATAATAAAACAATAATTTTGTGTATACAAAACTTCCATTTGAGAATTTGAAGTGAATTTTAATATCGTTTTAATTTGTAGGCGGTGACCGAGAAATGGACGTGATTGAAGTCTGCAAGCAAAGTAACATTCGCATGAAGCTGCGAGACTTCGTCGAATATTACTACGATCCGAGCAGAACGAAGGTGTTGAATGTCATAAGTCTCGAATTCACAAAAACAGGGTACAATTTATGTTGATTTGACAAAAAGATTTTTTTCTGCGAAATTGTACTTTTTGTTTCTCCACTGGACTAAGTGCCCAAGTAATCAAGCATTGTAATTTCTTGCAGACTCTCGCCCCTGGTGGAAGCACCTTACGTAGCCAGGAAACTCGACTGGGTGAATGTTGTTTGGCCACGGGATTGGCCAGAGGACCACAACCTGAACCGCCCTGAGGTCCAAAAGTACTGTCTAATGGGTGTGAAGGACAGTTACACAGATTTTCACATTGATTTTGGGGGAACTTCGGTCTGGTACCATGTTCTCCGGGGTGAAAAAGTGTTTTATCTTATCAAACCCACACCGGCAAACCTGCTGCTGTACCAGCAGTGGATGTGCAGCTCGACTCAAAGCGAGACTTTCTTTGGAGACCAAGCAGACATGTGTTATAAATGTGTACTGAAAGAGGGACAGACGATGATGATCCCCACTGGCTGGATCCACGCTGTTCTTACACCGGTGGACTCATTGGTGTTTGGGGGCAATTTTGTTCATAGTCTGAACATTCCCATGCAAATACAGTGAGTATCTTTCAGAGATTTATGCCTTTTATTTATTAAAAATAAAGGGGACCTTTGAAGTGGAGTCAATGAATTAATATTGAAGGAGGATATTACAAATAAGAACATTTTTCAGAATATACGAGTTGGAGAGGAAAATGAAAACGCCGTTCAAGTTCCAGTACCCGTGTTTTGAAACCATCAATTGGTTTGCTGCAAAACGGTTGCTTAAGGAGCTCAAGGACTTGAATAGCGAGGGAAGGAAGTGTCCAACGTATTTCTTGCAGGGGATAAAGGCTTTACTCAGCATACTGAAACAGTGGAATACTGATAAAGATGTAAGAATACTTCTGAAAAATGTATTTTTGCTTTAATTCAACAGCAACATACAAAAGAAATATGTTGTAGAAACCTCTGAATGATTTGACAAAATATATAATGCCGTTTGTTTTACCATTTTAGTACAACATGACCAGTAGGGCCCAAATCCCGGAAACCATCAACAGTCAAAAACTATTGAAGGAAGTCAGCAAAGAAATCCGCCACGCTGAACGGTACCTCATTTCTCTCAACCCTCCGAAACCCGAGAGAGAAAGCAAGCGTAAGAAAAAGAAACCTGTGAATAAGGACTTCGTCGGATTCGATGTGGCCAGCAGGATGCCGGATAACCCTTTCAAAGCCACCCTGAAGGACACACCAGTTCACCACGAAGTGCCCATGAACCTATCGGAGCCCAGGCCGTCTCTTAAAATGACCCTGCCGAAAGCCACACCAATCCCATTCGGTCGGCCTGGTGGCCTGCCAGAAGAGATGCTGGTCGCTGAGGCTAAATCGAAACCCGGGAAACAGAGTCCCACTGTGATAAGGTTTGAATCATTAGACCTAACATAATCTTTTTCTATGGGACTATTTTATTATTATTAGTAATCAGTGGGACAGAGCCCTTTGAGTTAAATACATATCTAATTCTAAAATGGGATAAATGTCTGGGTTATTGTATTGAGTGTTAATACATCGCGAGTTAATTTGGTGGTTATTTTGTCTGAGTTATTATATCCGAGATTGTTTTGTGGGGGGTTTCTTGTTGAACTAATAATGTGAGACCTAGAGAATCATTGTTTTTACTCTCAAACTTTAAAGTTCTCCAATACACTTGTTATGCAGATGACATTTTGTGCATCGAATATAAAAATAGACTCGTTATTAAACTTCTTACAATTATAACAATCGAATATCCTTCATTGAAAAAGAAATCAATAACGCAATAAACTTTCTTGTTGTATGATTCTCTAATCAACTTTTCAACTTACTTGACGAAGCAATTTCTCTCTCACATCCGAAGCACCACAAATCGAATATCAATATTGTTAAAATGTCTAACAATAAATACCCCATCCATTTTATCAGCAAATACACCAAACAACGCACGAAGAATAGTTTATATAAAGGAAAAGAAACACTCTAGACATCTCCAGAATATGAAGTATGAGATCCGTAGTTATCCTGTACCACAAAGGTTTTAACAACAACAAATTTACCATCGCGGGAATATCATCAAACATAAATGCATCAACATAACAACAAACTCGACCACAGAAGTAAAATAAAATTTATGAAAACCTCATTAAATTTCATAATATTTCTCAGTCAATAATTATAACTAAATTATCTTCAACATCAATGTTTACCTAAACAAATATAGTTATTAAACCAAACTAAAAGTAATGGACATCAAACTCTCTTCGAAAATCAACATGAAAGAGACCTCTTCATCCATACCAGACAAGCGTTTTCCATATGTAATTTTTCTGAAGAGGGACAACTTCGCTAAATTACTCGAAAAATTATTTTCATCCACTCTTCGCAGCTTAACAACATATTAATTTTTCCATTTACTCACATAATGACTATATGAAATCAGTTATTTTATCAATAACAATTAAACAGTTGAAAAATGTATTATCTTTTTTATTTTTAATTTTCCTTTGAAAATGAAATAGGTTCAAACTGGGAGACAACGAGGTGGTGCGAAGCACGAGTGGCAATGTCAACATCTACGGTAACTTTGCGATGGATCCAAATGTGGAGACAACGAAGGAACTGACGTGGAAACAGACGTCGGTGTACGACTTCCACGATGGTAGCAACGAGAGCGACTATGGAGGATTCACCATCGATGAGGCGCCTAAACGGAAGAAGCCGGCGAAACCACCAGGCATGCAGAAGAAGCCTAAGATCTTCTATCCAGAAAACCCTCTGGAGATGCTAAATGACGCGCCAAAAAATGGCATTGAAGAGCTGCTGAAGGCATCGGCTTATACTTTGGGAACTCAAAGGCTGGGTCTGAAGTACGTTTGTATAAATACCTGGCTTCTTATGAAACAAAAATTAGAATTTATTTTTAAATGATTTCAAGGAAAGTACCAAAAATATACAGGAAGAACCAAGTTGAAATTTTCTTTTTATTTCAAAGCAATTTACAAGTTAATATAAGGATCAAGTGTAATGTTGTGGTCATTTTCAATAGATCAGAAATTAATTCGAAATTAACCGAATTTTGTTCCACAGCCCCTCCGGACCACTGCCACCATTCTCTCATCCACCTGCTCCCACTGGGTAAGCTTTCTTAAAAATTAGTTTAGCTTGTCTAAAGCTTCTCTCAGGCTTCTCATCATTTGCACCCATTAATTTCTACATAACTGTTCATATGTAAAATGTTGTTTGCGTTAACGTTGTTTTTGTTCGACGGTTGCACCAAGTCAGGTGTCCTCGAAGCTTGTCTTTTGGTTGTCCGACGTGCGATTGAGTTACGTTTTGTTATTTCTTTGGTGTCTTAGTATAAATAAATTGAAAACGGCCAGTTCTGGCAGGGCATCGCCGTCGACTCGCGAGGCCATCGCGGGGATGCTGTCGTTCAGCGAACAGTGCTACCCCATGCCGTCTGAGAGCAGTCCCACCAAGTCGAGCAAGTCGAGTAAGAAGCGACGGAGCGTGCAGGAGGACGACGATGACGACCTTTCTCTGGAAAACATCGACAATGTGCATCAGGATGAAGACTTCAGTAATGTCGATTTTGATAAATGTTTTATTGGGATGTGACATTCTTTGAAACGCCATCTGGATTGGAACTGTTTTCAAGATATTTTTGACTTAGCAGTAGTAAATGAAATAGGGCGGTTATGATTTGAACCATTTGACTCAAATGACTGATTAAATTTCGAATTATTATTTCGATATTATTTCCATAAATTTCATGAAGCATAGAAATCTAATTTCATTTTCTAAGCAATAATGATCCTTCACATAAAAAATATTACTTTTAGTATACGCTGCAATGTATTGAAAAATATTTGAAAATTTGTTCAATTTCTTGAAACTTCATGCAAATGTCAGATTTTAATAAAAAATGTATATTTTGAAAGACTTGGATTTTTATTCTCAAATTAAATTTTCAGTTTATCCAGCGTTGGATGCCTCTGATGAAGACGAATTTATATTTAAGTCAAAAGGCAAACGGGAGGAAGATGAAGCATGGAATCCAAAGGCACGAGTGGGACCACTTTTGCCAAAAACCAATCGGCCAGCGAGGGAAGGAGTGAAGAAAACGTCTGTGGAGAAAGGCTTGGAAGCCGCAGCGGCAAAACGAGCGAAACAACCGGTAATACACTGCTTAAAAGTTCATTTTCGAGTTTACAAAAATCTAATTGGTATAAAACGATTGTATTTGAATTAGACAAATCTCACCCATTTCCATTAGCTGACCAAATTAATTTCTCCAAATAATCCAATCAATAAATAATAATAATAATTTAGTTTTCTTACATGTAACATTTAGATTCAATATCTTATCAAACTTCAGAATTTATTTCAAATCCAACATGAAACTGAATTAAAAAAAACTGAGACCTCGAAAATGTTAAATTTTTTTATAAAAACATTTTCATTTGAAAACCTCATCGATTTTCACAACATTTCACATAAACTCCTTAAGCATGTATCTAAAAATCTTGGTATCCTTTCCCTGCTTTCTCCATGACAGGATGAGTGTCAGGATGACGAAGCAGAGAAGATATCAGAGAAGAAATCGGTATGAACTGGTCAATTGACCTTCTTACTGAATTATAAGTAGATGACGCTATCCTCATTGTCATGATGCACAGGAACTTCATTTTCATCTTCCCTACTCAAAAATTCCTTTATTCACTGATATCCCTTTCTGTAACAGTCTGCATCGAAGCGAGCATACAACAAGAAGAAGCCAAAGGACTCGCACCCGATGTCAAAAGGCGCCACCTCGAGTGGATCAATCGATAGCATAGTCAGGACTAGTTCGACGTTCAGCTCGATTCTCACGAGTCCCAATAGGTTGAAAGATGTGAAAGCTAAACTTGCAGCACCAGTTCCGAGTGGTAATTCGAATCTCCAAACAATCTAAATTACTTAAAAAATATCTGAAAAACGCTTAAATTTTGAATCCTATTAAAATGGCTTTGGCTTTGAAAAACGTAATTTCCTAACTTTAAAATACTTTTCCATTTTCAGATCGGAAACCTAAAAAGGGATTGAAGACCGCAAAGCAACGGCTCGGAAAGATCCTGAAAATCCATAAAATGATCTAAGTCGTTACCTTTCTAAACGACCCTTAAATCTGTACAGAACTTCACCTGTAAAATTTGCATTGTAAATACAACAGAGCGACCTATCAGAAAGCAGATTTCGACGAGAATACGTTTTTGTAAGTCGTTTGTCATAACAATCGTGACATATTTATTATCATACATCGTGTACGTATAATCGCAAACGTGAAACGAAAACGGGAAATACTATACATACGAAATATATTTTTTCTTGTCGACCGAATTCATTGATAAGGTTCAAAGTACTGCAGACTGGATTTCAGTATTCCAATCGTCCATCGATCTACATAACATTCGAGCTTTGTTCGAAACGGGCCTTTCACTCATCACCCTGGATCTGTCTGACATTTATGCGAATCATTACGTTGACGTAGAGACACCTGTTACACGTACAACTAATTTTAGCACAACTAACTTTCAAATCTTTCGGATAATAGCAGCATTTACTATCTTCGCCTCCACGTAATTAAATGTCATCGTTTAGTCAAAATACTAGTCGCGTCCTGACAGTAGAATAAATTAGTTTGTACATTCAAAATTATTTTTGTAACAATTGTACTCGAGTGGTCAAAGACCTCTCAAAGAATTTCCGCGCTTTAATTGAGCGATCCAGTTTTCTTCGACCCAATTAGTATTTTGACGTGCAAAAGGTAAAATAAAAAAGCGTCCAGTTATTGTGTGAGTTTGCGTAGGTTTTCGAAAGAATATATTTTTCTGCATAGATTGTCGGTAGTGGAACGATTAGTCGAATGTCGCGGTTGATTTGAAAGAACTGATAGCTTTTATTCGCAATCGAACGATTGAAAGTGAACCGATTCGAGAACCTAAACCGGTGCAATGTAACAGACGACAATAACTGTTTTGAAATCGCCACCTTTTTCGTCACGAATCTTCGTTGTCCTTGTTTCGCGAGACATAATTCTTTCAGACAAAATTCCGTGTAACTTTCGAGTGACTAATTTCCTTGGTTAAGAAACGACTGAAAATAAGCAATGTTGGTTTGCGGTTACTAAAAACGTTGTTAGTTACGATTACCATCGAACAAATAAACTATCGCCGAGGGGAGAGGCGACACAATTATTTCTAAACTGTGATAACTACTTTACTTCTACACTTTTTTGGGTGAATATCATGTATCGATATATATATATTCTATATATTCTTACGAAATTGTTATATTAATGGTCGCGCATAAGTGTAAAAGATAAAGAGCTGACAGATACTGGCAATATTCGTTACTTAATTGCAAATAACGCCTTCACCCTTCGACATTCTGAACAAGTTTTAGTTGATTTGAGATAGAAAATCCGTGATGGGATATATATTTTTAAGGTGGAAATATATTGTTAATACATAGAAAAAGTAATTGTTTATCAAAGGCAAAAATTCTTATCTTTGCGACTTGGATTAGTGTATTCCTTATTGAATAAGAGTTCTTTTTTCACATATTAATATATTTATCTCTCAAATTACCCAAATATCTCATGGTTTAGAAATTATGGACATTTATTCATTACTTTTGATTTATAAAATATTTTCATTGCAAATATACGTAATTTTTTACCAAAGGATATAAAGTGGCATAAATTGTTTAAAATAATTAAACTATCCTATTTTAAGAAACTTAAGAAAAATGCATGCATCAACATATGTTGACAAATTATTATCACTTTAAACAAGGTAACTATAATGCTCATCATGGATTTTCTGTAATAAGAATGTACAGCCGATTTCGGCATTCTTTGATTTGAAAAGGAAAAGACGCGAAGTGGATATATCCATCAATTATCTGTGGGATAAAGGTGCATAAAGTAAATGTCTTAAGCCAGGTCTCTTCGTTTGGACTGAACCTACAATCAAAGTCACCGCATCAACGATTGATTAGATTGAACATTTTCTCCGTTACAGCGTTTCAATTCATAATAACTATTTTGTGAAACTTATTGATAGATGTGTATAAATAGCAAAGATTGAATAAACATTTACGTCCGCAACTACGAAAGGTCTAATAATTTGTAAGAACTTGTAATTAATTGTAAGTGTATATAAAATGTACATTGATAAGATGCTAAGGTTTAGATTACTTTTTATATTGTTACAGCTATTGATTGCGTGGAAACTGATTAGTCTCACATTTGTATAACCGTAACGATTATATGATGTAAAAAATAAAGGTAAGATGAACGTCAGATCCTTGAAATTGTCTTCCAAATGCGATTCCTCTGGAAAGTTATTTCGACGGTGTTTTTGTGGTATTGCTTTACTGAAACGAAATAGTAACATAATATATTAACATCTAATTTATCAAGTTTGATATATCAAGCATACATACATATGGTACATTGGTCGTAAATTCGAATTATAAAATTGTTTTAAGTAGAAGCAGTAAAATCGACTTACTCCTAAGCATCGAAAATGAACAGACTGTAGAAGAATAAAGCGGTTCTCGCAAAGATCACAAAATATACTCTTTATGTTACTGCAACATACAATATAAAATACTTCGATAATCTGTCTCGCCACTGAAACGTTGACAATATTGCAAAATATCGCAGTCGCGATTATGCGGTTACAAATTGTATAGTTGGTGTAACGACTCGGAATGAAGGGTTGTTCTTCAGTGATCTATGATCAGCCACTTATCCGTGATTTGCTCAATCTGCTTGGTGTTTATTGGGTTCCGAAGACGAATTTTGACTTCCAGTTTACCGCCTGTGGCTTTTCGGCCATCCATCAACTAATAATAATAATGATTGTTAATAATTGATCATTTGACTTTTTAGTGATTCACTTTCAGATACTTACTGGAAACGAATCGTGAATGGTACACTGTGTTTGCAAACCTTGAAGTTTAACTGTCGCGGTTCCGAGTAAACGATCGCTCCTGAAGAATCCACTGCAAAAGAAGAGGAAAGTGAATTATTAGTTGGAGGAAATAATGGTTGTACACTACCGAAAGAAAGTTCGGGATTTTTAGTTGAACTTCGATACATTTTTCGGTGAAATTTGAACGATCAGATCTTCGTTTCTGCAGTTTATGATAACAATTAGGCAAAGTTTTATTCGATAAAGTAGAAAATAAGCTTTAGAAATGTATAAGTCGTTTCCAGTAATTACGATTTTAGTCCAAGTTATAACGATTACTGAAAAGTTATTTTTTCTTAAGGGTGGTCTGAAAAAAGTTATTATTATTAATTATATGTATCATTTTATTCAGAACTGAAGTTGAACAAACAAATTGGACTTTGTTGACAGGTCTTAAAAAAGACAAAACAAGAACACATTTTTGACACAATTGCTTGAGACTGCTGCATTTCAAAAGTTTTTATCTAATCTGTCGAATAAAACTTTGACACATTGTTCATGAGCAGAAAGGAAGGAATTTTTTATAGGAATTTCAACAGAAAATCTGTAGACAGCACACGGAATTAAATGTGCCATATTCTTTTGTTTATAAACTGCTGCGAAACATTATTTTACAGAAATTTATACACAAAATATATAGAATTACATTTTTTTCTGTTGCAATCCCTACAAAGAAATTTCCCTTTACAATATCTACAATTTTTGAATCAGGGAACTTTCTGTCGATAGTGTAAATTACGTTGCTCGAAATAGCTCGTGTCACATGCAACTTGACCTATCGGATTCCATGTTTTGTATTTTATCTTCTTACCTTAAAATACAAATTAAGTAAATTGATAAAATCCCCTCCCCCCATAAAATTATTCATTCCATACGATTTACAAAAGTAACAGGATTTAATCATGTTATTTACCTATTAAAGTTTATTCCATCGAATTAATCAATAGGAAAGAATCGAGAATTTGCTTATTTGACTAACAGTTTCAATCGACCAATGGAAATTAATAGTTAAAACCCTATTGCTTTTAATAGAAAATACCACTATTGTTACAATTGGATTACAAGTGCCCATTCCCTAATACGAAAAATGACAACTTTTCCATATAGTTCAATGAGTAGCTGATTAGCATGGACAAATTTTTGATTGAATCCTATTGGTTTTAATGAGAATTTTAATAACATTTAACATTTAATCAACATTAATGGATTCTTTTAAACATCGATGAAACACGTAGAAAGGGAAAACGATATACTACAAGATATACTACAACAGATTGAATGACGAGTGCATTTTAGAGACTTTCGAGTGAATCTAGAAACAGGTCATACCTTGGACAAGTGCAACAACACAGGATGGAGTTCATCGAGCATCTGCAAGCAACGTTCTTGTCTATGTACTAAATATTCTAGCGGGGTGTATTCGATGCAATGTTTACTCGGGGTTATGTTAATGTAAAATGTAAAAAAATAGTTAAATTCAAGCAAGTTTGCTGAACAAATTACTGTCAGACAAAAGTAATCGATACAATGTAAATAACTGACCCATTGAAAAAATATCACTTTTGGACAAAAACTGCATAGAAACCTGTGCAGACAAATGAGACTTACCTCTGTTTTTATTAGTATCTATATATTTCTATAAAGTTTTTGTCCAAATGAATTTGACGTAAATGATACAAGGTATTTATTTGAACAAAATTCCTTGTATCATTTAAGAAAAGACTAACCAATTTTTAGCGTTTAGAAGAATCTTTTTAGGCTCAATTAGTCTTAGTTTCTATTAAAAAAATATTTCAATGTCATGACCAATTTTATCAGATTCTTCAAGAAATAATAATTTGTTATTTGGTTCAACTGTACACCAATCCATGATTGCTTTCCATATAAACAACAGTGTACATGCATCGAATAAGAAAATCGTCAAACTTGTCTTCTGGGGGCTGAAACATAAATCTTACCCTTTTTCCCAAACATGACACTTGAGGGCATGCCGTTTGAACACCCTTTGACACTGTCTATTGTTGCGGTCTATGACGTCGCTCAGAGTGAACACAGCGTTGTATTCAGGACTGCTGGTTCCTCTGATAGTAGCAGTCCTGTCTGTCTGATGATTATCAGAAGACAACGGGTACTCGTAAATGACATAACTGTCTGTTTCCTTCGGGAAATTGACACCTCGTAGAATCGAGATTTCTATGTCTGAATTATTTACATCTGTACAACTCCTAAAAGAAGGTGAAATCGTCTTCAGTTTTGTTTAATTGTTTGATTTACATTAAAAGTTGGATTTAGACAATTGCACTTACTGAACAATCGAGTAAGTTTTGATCTCGTAATGATGCTGTGGCGGTGGTAAGGAGTCGCGTTTTCGTACCCTTAAAAAGTCGAGGTCTCCAGAATACCCTAGAGCCAGCCTTTCCCATCGATTGTACCCAGGAACATCTCCCAGGGCTTTGCAATGATCCCTTGTAGCTAAGCACCACTGTTCAATTTTTATTTGGTTAATTATTTTCTTAATCAGGGTGAAAATGAGGTTTCGTTTATTGACCACTTATGAAATGTCCTAATTAGTGACCGTTTTGTTTTTATTTGTTTTCCGTTTTCAATTTTTGTTTAAACATTTTTATCGTTGAATTGATTTCATTTTTTCTTATTTTGGTCACTAATTGGGATATTCATCGTATTTATTTATTATAAAGTTCATTTTTTCGTTTTTTGTTATTTGGATTTTTGAAAATAAATTTATTGATTGAGTTGTAAACAACCTTAATCTGTTTTAAAAGTTGTTTCTCCATGTTTTCGTAAATCTGTGAGTCCGTTCCCTCGGCTTCACACTCTTCCGTAGAAACTAGAGTGAAGTCATCATCCGCTTTGGGATCGTAACCGTGGCTGTTCAAAAGAGCCTTCGAATCCGGAGACAATGGGATGGAATTCATGTCAACAGGCAGCCCAGCTTTGCTCGCGTTTATTAGGGGATCGATGCCCTTTGCCTGGCGAAGATAGTCCCTAGCTAACTCCAGGTCACCTTCCTGTTTCGCCTTCAAAGCGGCTAGTTTCAGTTCCCGTTGTCTCTTCTCCAAAGCCATTGCTTGTTTGTCTGCTCTTGAGACAGTTCCTGAAAATCAGTGTCAAATTATTTTTCATATCAATAAATTGAAGGGAAGTGAAAAAATTATGAATTATCTAAAAAATGACTTATCTTTTCTCTTATATTTAGGCAAAAATCTTTGTTTAAAAAGTAACAATTGTGTAAAATTTGAGAAAATTTAATAAATCTCGAACCATTCACTTTTATTTAATCTCCTACATTTTATAAGGGAAAATAGAGTTTTCAGAGGAACTTCAGATTGAAACTTTGAATTTTGTTTTGCCTTTCGTTCTTCTAAATTTGCACAATTCAAGCCAAAGTTTTACCAGTCGGGGGAGGAGGAGCCACTCTTTTCGGAACCGCCGGTCTCGGAGCTTGTGGAGAAATTGAAGTTGGAACTTTAGGAGCCGGCGGGGCCTTGGCCGCGGGTGCCTCGAGTTTCGGGAACCCTGGAGGCGACGGCAGTTCATCGAGAGGAATTGGTTTTCCGGCAGCATGTAATTTCAAGGCATCTTCGTACTGTTTGCAAATCCTTGCATAACGACGAGCTTTCGAAGTGTTTCCCTCCTCTTCTGCTGCGACTTTTGTGCGGCGGTAGACTTCCAGACGAGTTTTCAGTGCGAAACCCAGATCTTCTTCTTGAGGAGGGGAATCTATAAATTTGAAAAAAAATGTATATGTGAGAGAACTATTTTGAGAGAAAAATCTCAGGTAAACTATTCTCGTGTTACAAAATTATAATAAATCCAAATTAATTAGTATTAGATAAAAACTAAATTGCAACAATTACAAAACAATGTTGTAAATGCTGATAAATCAAATTGATACAATAAATTAGATAAATATGATTTATTTCATAGTTCTACAGGCAGGCTGTTCGATATAATACATTTTATACACAATCTGTATAGCAAAGAAATGTTAAGCAATACATTAACGCAAATTATTTGAATTCGTAGAATATTTCATTTTTCACTCAAACAGCAATTTTTCTGTCACTGCAAAAGATTACCAGCTTCTGCAGGCTCTGAAGAATTCTGGACCTCTGCCTCCTCTTTCTCCGGTTCCGGTGGAGCAGCTCCAGGCATAGCCGGCGAAGGTGGCATCTCGGAAAGATCAATTCCCTCAGTCATACCTTCCTCCAACGCCTTAAACACCATGTCAAATTGTTTGACCACAGTAACGTGTTTCAGCGCCTCCTGCATATTTCCTGCCTTTTTCCATGCCAGTGCTGCCATTTTGTACTCATGTTGTCGTTGCTTTATTTTGTTCAGTATTTCTTCATTGACACTGGCTGAAGGAGGAGATTCCTCTTTTGGAGGTTCGGATGGAGGAACTTCAGTTGCTTCTTCGGGAGCTGAAGATTCTTCTGGAGACACTGCAGGAGGAACTTCTGTAAAGCAAAATTATTAATTTAACAGTTCTGTCAATGAACTGATTAATTAAAAGAATAGTTAATAAAAATTAAGTAGATTTTTAAAATAATTTAATATAGATGTTTTTGAAGATTGAAATTGAACAAAATAATATTAGTTTGCCATAAATGACCTGAAGGTTTGGGAACTTCATCTGACAAGGCAGAAGGTGGCAGAACCGGTGGAATGTCGTCTGTATTTATGTTGTGCCCTTCATTCACACTTTGGGACATTTCCTCCAAAGTTTTTAGTCCTCGCTGGTACCTTCTCATCTTTCCAGCATCATTCTTCTCCCTTGCTTTTTGCACAGCTGTTTTGTACATTTGCAGTCTCTCTTCGACAAGCTTTTTTGTTTCATCACTCACTTTTTCCTCTGGAACTGCTTCAGTTTCAGGTGTCCCTAGCTCTAGATGTTCCTCAGGTTCCTCTCCAGTCATTGCACTGAGTTCAGCCTAGAATTAATATCATAATACATCTATGGGTTTGAGGACAAACTAGTCATGTCACATTTTTGGATAAATATGGTTAAGGGTGGAAATTTATAGGTTTTATATATTTGTATTTATTTATTTATATACATTGATTTCTATGAGTAAATTTGGGAATTTTGGAAGATTTAAATGAAACTATAATTGGAGTTGAAAATCAGATAATATCTTCTAATATAAAATGTACCAGTAATTCAGGATCATCTTCACCATCGTCATCATCATCCAGATCCACATCTTTCATACTCTCATTGATCATGGCATCTAAGTCCACTTTTGGTACAGCAGGAGCTACATTTAAAATAATTTTTTAATTCAAAATTGTTATCATCAATTAACTATTTATTTTGTTCATATGTAAGAAAACAGTTTTCATCCGCAGTTACATAAATTATCTATTACTTTTCATCCATTTCTATGAGTCATCTCTTAAGTAGGACACAAACAGTAATAAACCTTGAATCCAAAGCCAAAAAGCATTTCTAATTTCTTTACAAAGCCAAATTCACCTTTACGTCTCTGCGGTTTGACAGGATGGTCACCCGCTGTCAATGCAGCCAACTCTGCCTCCAAATCTTCATCATCTTCATCTCCCTCGTGATGACCACCTAAATCCTCTATTTTTTCAGGTACCTCGAAAATCCCGTACTACAAAATCATTTGGATCACAATTACTCATTGAAGTAATGACTAACAGCGATAACATCATCGCTGTTATTTACAACAAAACGCTGAGAGCGATCATTCGCAAGCAATTCGCATGTTCTACCTGAGCCAAACTGCCGACAGGCCGCGGCCTTTTCGGGGCTTCTTTCTTCTTCCCAAACATAATTGTCACAGGTTTTCAATCCGTTCTGGAAAATTGTCGTTATCAAAAACAATAATGCGAATAATAAGTTAATCGCATACTGGCACTGTCAAAAAAATTGCCTCAATAACCTGCGTTTGTTGTCTGTATTCCGACACGCAAAAACACAACCACTAGCGGCTCTGGTGGAGTTTATTTGAACTGTAATGATAGTATTTCCACCTCTCTTCGATTTAGTGCCGACGAAAAGGAGTTGTAATCCGTTTCTTCTAGAATAAATTAAAATTAGAATGACAAGGGGAAAAATTAAATTTTTAAATGAATTTTAACTCTCTTTCGAAAATGGAATTATTTCCTCAAACTCGCATTCATTTTTAAACGTTTGGAATTCAATGAAACTGAAATGAATGCCAATTAAGGAAAGGAAAACATTTTTTGAATTCCCGTTATCACGAAATTCGAAATATTTATTTGACTGGAATTAAAATGAATAGAATAATTCATATTTTTTTGTTGAATGCAGATTGAGGAATTTAACAAAAACGCATTCATTTTCAAGTATTCAAAATTAATTTTCAAATATTGACCTTAAAAAAATTCAACGAATCACTGGAATAGAACAGAATAGAATGGAATAGGAAAATTAATAATTTGACTGTAGACATGTCTAGAAAATCCTAGACAAGCCACAATTACCACTTTGACACATTCCAGTAAAAACGCGTAAAAAACTACGAAACGTGAATTTATAACAAATCACATATAAATGATATTTTCAATATGAAAGTTGCAATCAAATGTTGGCATGGTCGAGTGGTTATGATGCTGGACTTAAATCTCCAAGAACTAGAGTTCAAATCCTCATCGTCGAATTTATTTCACCCCAAATTTAACTTCTAATTGTTTTCCACATTATTTATAAGTAAACAAAACCGATAAAGACATTGTGAACATGCCTACGTTTCTGTAATTTCATAGAGTAGAAAAACCCTTCATTCAGATTCTGTACTTGCAATTAAATTAATTAAAAGGGATCATTTCAACGTTGATTAAACCCAATTAACATTTCCCATTTCCCTATCAATCCTCGCATTTCTTCTTCCTTTTTGTTACCTCCCTATTCCCTCCAAACATCTCCACCCGAAAATCTCACACCTTCATAAAATATCTCCCCCCTCCCCACAAACCAATCGTCTCCTCATTCACATTTCCTCAGCCGCTCCCCGCATCGCGTCTCCCTCCCGAATCGCGCCCTCTTTCGCGCGACTAAAGCCGCAATCCCATTGGTCCGGCCGCGCCGTGGCCAAACCAGTGTGTAGGCCGAGCTCCCTTTGATTCGCCTCTCTTTTTTTGCCATCGCGTTCGCAATTGCGCGAGATTTTGTCATACGCCGTTGATTCGGTGTCCGGATGATAACCATTTTAGGGAATCGCGTAGCAAGGTAGTATTATGATTATCAGGCGGCCGCAGCCACGCAAAGCTCCGTGGCTCCGTATTTTCCTCGTTGGCGAGCTCGCGCTCTTCTGTAGCTCGTACGTTCTCTGGTCCTTCATGAACTCTTCGCAAGGTGCGTTCTAGCGACGTCTGCGCGACCACTTTTGAGGTTAACTCGGGCGCCGTGAAATTCGCACCGAGTCGCGCGTGTTTCCGCCGCGTTCGGCCATGGTGTCGCGGTGACGTTGCGGCCCAAATTCCCCGTGGAAGAGGACGTGAGTGCTCACTTTTTGAACGAAATCGAGGTTATGGGCGGAAACGGCTCGGTATTTCCGACGGATTTCTTGCGAAAAAAAGGGGTTCGTCTTGGGGGGGGGG
>JABFPB010001490.1:0-24980 GCA_022817645.1 Ceratoteleas bidentatus | reverse complement strand
AAACATTTTCCACACAGAGTCTCGAACCCGCGATCTTGAGGTTTACAGCCGGCGACTCTTCACTCTTCTTTCTTTTGCTTGAATTAGCGCGTCATTTGTTTACAGCATTATTTGACCTTGTGAAAGCAGTTTTTACTAGGAATTTACTACAAAATATAGTAGTTTGTACTGTTTTGGAAGCTTCGTCCTCGAATTACTATAAAATATAGCACTTTTTGATGCAATTTTTCCCTCCGTGTATTCACTGAGAAAACTAATTCGTAAAAGCTGCGAAATCTTCGTACCTCATACTGCTGCACTGAGAAAAATGGAAAAGTATATTTAGCTATACTTACAGCAAAATTGGGATATACTCTCCAGTGTAACAAGTTCATGTATCTTTTGCTAGAGTTATATGTGAATTTGCCGTTAAGTATAGCGAAGTGTCTCAGAAAATATTGCTATTTTCTTGATACTGGCAAGTATATCTGAATTTTGCTGTAAATATAGCTAAATATGCTTTACCATTTTTCTCAGTGTAGTACTGAAAACTAGATTCAGTGAAATTCAGGGGTCTGAAACGGTAATTTCTAAAGAAGGATATGATCCAAAATGTTATATTCTATGAAGAATGACATTGGGAGACCCTAGCGTTCTGGTTTACACCGAAATGCAGTGTAATTTGTAGTGTAAATTCAGTGTTTCGAAAAATTGAAGTAAACTTATGGTAAATTCGGTGTAACTTCAGTGTAAATCGAACAAATCATGCATGGATTTTACACCTTCAATCTTACACTCGCTTTACACGATGATTACTCCAATGTAATCATAGTGTTTCATAGATGTAAATATGGTGCATGTATATTATGGTTTAAAAGGAGTGTAAGTACGCACCCAAATTACACCGTAATTTAAGAGTAATTTAAGTGTTTTTACAGCGTAATTTCAGTGTTTGTCAATTGTAAATGAATAAAGGTGTAAAATTGGTGTGAATTTGTCTGTTTTACACCGTGAAAATTTGATGTAATTCAGGATGCTAGGGGAAGAGAAGAAAATGACAATTTTCGCATAAGTTTCATACGCCTCGTGATATGCCGATACTTTGTCGGGAAATCGATGCCAGAATGTGTGTTTTACACATGGATTTGCAATACTTTGCAAATTAATCTGAAAACTCAGAGAAAGTAGTGTCTAACTTCAAAAACATAGAAACATTTTTTTACGGATTACAAGTAAACATTCAGAAGTTTTCTAAATGGCAATACACACTGTAAAAACAAGTGTTTTTTCTCCATTAAGATTAACATTGGAACACTTGAAGTGTTCCAAGTGAAAATTCGTATTTAAAAAAAATTTCATATGCACTGCTTAATAAGTAAATATTCACTTATTGTAAGTGCATTAAAACTTATTTGAATAACTGCCCGTTTTTTCACGTTTTGAAATACAGATTGAGGAGGGGGTTTGGAATGCTTGCCTTATTGGACCCTCAACATTATAACGTTATTTGAGTCTTAAAACGTGAAATCAAGAAACCTTATACGGACATTACCAAGCTGAAACAGCTCTTAAATGATTTACCATTTAAAGATACCTTAAGATTCAAAACGCTGTAACATGATTTAAAATTCAGCCCAAAAATTGTTTTATCGCAAAATACTTTTTGCAATAATGTCGAAATGTCCTTTTCCACTGTTTAAATATTCTCTCCATTTTGTGTACCAATGCCGTAAAAACTTGTTTCAGTTTTATTAATTGAGTGTAAATGTTGGGTGCGCTCGTGAGCCCCGACGGCGACGCGCGTAGTTCGGATCAAAGTGGGAGCGCAAAAACACGGATCGACGGAGAAAAGGAGCGTCCGAGCGGTTGAAAATGATCCGCCCGAGCCGATGTAAAAATTGCATCTGCATTCCGCGGAATGCGAGGGCGCGCGAATGTGGAGATATCTGTCGCTTGTAAAGACGACTCGTGCTTTCATGACGTAAACAGGCGTATTATGTGCGACTTCACTTTTATTCGTCTTTTGCGCGAGCTTTAAAAGCATTGAAAAGCTCGGCTACGATTTTTGTTGTAGCTTTGATTATAATGTCCCGTTCTTTTTTGCAAATTTAATGGCAAAACCTCGTTCCAAAGAGTAACACTCGAGTGCGCCCGCGCATTAAGCGACTTATTAGTTTTTGAATGCTGCGAGGAGGATCCGATTGCAGCGCTTCGCCTCTTAATAAGAGAATGTCGCGAAATTAATGAAAGCCGATCGCGCGAGCGCGCATGTCGTGCATTCAAAATTCGGAGGGTCGTTTATCTTCATTTCCTCACAGCTTTTTCTTACTCTTTTTTTTTTCTATCAGGCACAATTCATTAACTTTGGGCAACTTCATATGTGCTGGGGAGAAGATTTAATTTCGCGAACAAAATACTGCTTTAGCGTTTCGCTAAAAATCGAATACGAGCTAGAAGTTTTTTGAAACGAGAAAGTTAGTCGGACAATTTTTTTTGCGAGTTCGATATTACGTTTCGTGTCTAGAAAGAAACATGGATTGTTTTACATGGGGAGAAAAAATGCCATTGAACCAACATGGTTTAATTGAACTATTTAATACTGTTCTGTTTATAACAATTAATATTACGATGCATTCACGGTGTTTACAATTTCCTGTGTGAATAATGAACACTCTAACAAATGGCAATTTCGGTTGCATCATTATGAATGTATTCCTTTCATTATAAATAGATTTCTATTCATAATAAAACGATGTTTCCTTTTGTCTAAATATTGAATGGAAAATCCTTTTGTGAAAATATTCCTGTCATTGTGAGTGCACTGTTTTAAGAAAGACTACGAAAAAATTAACGGTTTCATTAAAAACGAATCCTGTTAAACCAATTCGTCAAATTAGCGAAACTTATTACTTTTTCAGTATTTTTAACCGATCGGAAGCAGTTTATATTTATCTGATATAAATTTATGATTATCTGAAATTATCAGTAAATTCAAATAATTTTCGAAGTTTTGTCGTAATACATACTTATTCCGTCAGTTTATTAAACTAAATATGTCCGTTGTATTAACTATTACCGATTTTTAACTGAGGATGTTAGTATATTTAACTGGCACGATGTTTCTCAGAGTACGTTGAGTGTTTTACCCATTACGTTTCACAGTGAGCTTTGTTATAGCCCGGTCAGTGATTTCCAGTGCGAAATTCCCGGGAAATCACTGGCAGTAAAACGCTCATCGCTGTCTAAAAAGCCGCCAGGGCCTCACTTCGTAATGTACCATTAACGAGTGGTTGATGAACCGGTGCATCAATCAGTGATGCGCCGGAACATCAGCGGGTAATGCGTCCGATGGTACTTTGTGATGTCTGTAATGTTATCAAATCGTTTAGAGTATACCGTTATTTGATTAAAAACACCGACAATTATTGCTCGATTAAAAGTTACATTGGAATCTTAATTGTAAATGCGTTCAATTTAACGACTTTTGATGTGCAATTACGAATTCCTCATTTTATCCGCGCCAAAATGTTCAGTACTTTTTCAAAAAGAACATTAAAATAAATGAAAATTGCTCTAGTACGGTACTGTTTCATGTTTGAATTCATCGATTAAGTTTGGAAACAAAAAGTGACATAAAGGAGAATGTCTTAATTACCCGTAATGGATCGATAAAAGCAACGAGGAAACTCATAGATTAAAACAGCCTTTTGCTTCTAGAGATAAACATTTTTACGGGAACGCAACAATTACTTTAATCGCTTACACGATCATTAACTGTCGGAAAGATAGATCTGCGCTTACCTGCATTGTCGACTTCAGCTGCAAAAAGCGTTTGATAAAAAAGAACGAAAAAATCGGTAACTCTAACCAGCTAATAGTGTTAGTTTTTCCTGCGATTCGAAGAGTTAGAGCGTGTAAAGTAGATAGTGCAAATTATGATGAGGTCGGCGTAAATGATAGGACTGTCGTGTGCAATTTCGGTGCCAAAACGTCAAAAATGTTCGCACTGAAATATTCAGTTTCCAATTTCTCGCCTGTTTCTTATTCAAATAATCGAATTACATTGTTTACTTAAATTCAAATTTAATTAAATTCCATTCCACCCACCTGAGAAAATAATTTAATTCAGAATAACATTTTTCCTCACAATAATGCAGGTATCACGAAAGTGGCGAAGAAACGCGAAATGCAAGCGTCGAGATAAAGTTACAAAAAATGTCGACCGAGATTCGGGCGACGTCTAATGATAGAATTCGTAACGTCTTATTTAATCCGGACATTACGGAAACAAGAGCAAACTAAATTGGAGTGTCCTCGGATGAGCGTGTCACGTTCTCTTCCATTTTAATGTTGTATTCAAAAAAACGTTGCTCCTCGTGCCACTAAGTCGAACCCTCGAGACGTTCGGAATTATGAAAAGCATTCAGGAATGTATGTGTCTCACGCGAGGCGTCTGTGAGCACAATTTTCTCGCGATTCTCACACTGTAATCTGCGCCGTCGCTGATGTGGCCCTAACGTTTTTTTTCACGCGTAAATCACGTTCATTATGCGAGCACAGCATCCAGCTACGCTACAAGTTCGCATCGATTTGTATTTGCACGAAAAATGCAGCACGAAAAATGCAGCGCTCCTATTGGCGCGGTAAACAAATCAGGATTTGTGTGTCTTGTGATTCGAAGCGAACTATGTCACTGAACGTAAATTAAGATGGCAAATTCGGATGTCAAAGTGTTTTCGCATTGGTGGAAATATTTGAAGTACATTAGATGGCGCAAACATTCTGAAGAAAATAATTTTTTTAAACTGTTCGAATATTGAAATATGTCGTTGAAAGCAAAGGACAAATCAGGATCCGTCATTTTCCAAATTAGAATGATACTTCAAAGAGTAATGTAAGTATTGATTGAATAAGACATGAAAAGCTCCTTCTGTAAACTAAAAATATCGTTTAGTTTATTATATCTTATTCAATCGTTACATTAAATTATACTTTGAAGTATTTTGGTAATTTAGATTACGAATTCTTGACACGTCATCAGAATACGAATTTACATTTTAATAATTTTCCAAATAGAATTGTATAAGAAATCCAATAATAGCTAATCTCGCAGAAATCATAAAATTCAAATACGTGGATTGAACTCTCAACTCACTTGCTCCAGCATCGAACGCTATTACGAGCTTTTTATCGCGAAAAGGAATATGTGCGTGTCGCAGCACCTTTCGCTTCTCCGAAAATAACATAATCCTGCAATGTTTATTGTTTCGCGCACAAAGAATCGCCTGCTTCAAACGTTCACTGTATTAAATGTTAACATCCGAGAAGTCGAAATGGAAAACTTCAGTCGCCGGCGAGTTAAACGCCCGTAAAACATTCCAAAAATTACACGCGAGCGAAATTACTTTAACGCGTACCGAAACTCCGTTTCGTGGAGCGAAAACTGCAAATAACTTAGCATAATTAATAAAAAAGCATAATTAGTTTAATTAAATTGAAAAAAACGCTACTTTTATGCGAGACTTGTTCGCATAAAAGCATACGTTATAATTATATGCTGTACATCGGGCACCGGATGATATATAGAGGACTAAACGGCGAAGATATTCCCGTGCATTTTAACCCAGTCAGGCTCGCGTATTAAAAGTTCATTAAACGTGTTCTCGATGCTGACGTCCAGACGACAGTTCTATCGAGTTCGGGTAACTACGTTAAAAATTCCGGTGATATTATATTCACGTTACCCCGCGCGATCCGTAATTTAATTTTTGCCAAGAACACATTTCGCGAGCACTTTTTCGTGTCCGCCAAGCTGTTCAATTATTAGTTAAAATCGCACTACAAATTTGCTGGATCAATTTCGATGTTCATTGTTTTTATAATTTTTTACCAGACGAGGCATTTTGCTCGATTATCATTATTCATTTATAGAGGTAAAGTTTTTGAAGTAGAAATAAACTGAAGAGTGGGAACTGTAATTTAATTTGCCGCTTTATTTTTAATCGAATTATATGAACAGTTTTATCTATCTAAAGATAAAAAATATTCATGTTGTAAAAAAGTTTTGTCAACTTTATGTTATTTTATAAAAAATGGTGCCAGTAAAAAATGTAAAATGCTGGATCATTTATTAAGTTCATTTTGAGTAATATAGATTACTACATCACTATTAGTAATTAATCTATGTCACATACAGATATTCAAGGATCGCGGCAGCGACCCGACGGGGCAAGGTATTTTTGTTCAATTTTGTATTTTTTTGCATTTTTTACAATTTTTTCAATTTTTTCCGTTTTATTTTTATAATATTACTAATATACGACAAGTATTAGAAAAAATTATTTCAACGGCCTAAAAAATTATTTAAAAGTGTCAAATAATGGTTTCAATACTCGTAAAAATGTTTTATTGATCGCAGTAAAATGAAAGCAAAATTCCTTTTAACCATTTGGAAAAAATAATTAGGTCTGGAAGAATTAAAATATCTTAAAATGCATATTTTCGAATGCTTAATGCAAAAACCTTTTTAAGTAAAAAGAATATAATTTTAAATTATTCACTTTCAGTCAAAATGGGTAATCTCTTTTTCACAAAAGGATGATAATTTTAATGCAAAACAAAAAATGCTTATTATGATATAGTGTAATGTTATAATAGGTAATGAGCAGACTCATTTATATTGATTTATAATATTATATATTGTGAATAAATAATTGTTAAATACAACAAATATACATTTTTATTCAGAACATATGTTGACCTAAAAACATGTAAAGTTTCCAATCAAATGAAATGTTGTGAAATTGGCAATGTCTATTTAAATAATGATTAGGCAATATAATATTTATAACTTTCTGATATTAACATAAATAATATTATATCTTCTTGCACATTTTAAGCTGTATAAAAAGTAGTTCTTTTTTCGGTGTGAAAGGATACTTTGGATTTAACATGAAGATAATTTTTCTCCTTAAAAAAATGTGTTTTTCATTGAACGTACTGTTGATTTTAAATAAAAAGTTCGAAATAGTATAGCTTTGAAAATAAAGTTCCCCCTTTTGTTAATAAAAGGGGTAAAAAAGAGGGGCGAATTAGACCCATGGAAATGTAAATTTTGTTACATTGTTTTCGAGCTATGTTTTGATGATTGATCAAATGCATAAAGTGAGAAAAATTAGTCCGAGTACAAGGAAACCGGAAAAATACATTTTTCAGGTAATCTTGATTAAAATGTGACACTGTTTATTATATACAAAAAATTATTAAAAAACACAACTTTATATCAGAGTGCCCACACTGAAGAAAATCCTTTTACGCTAAGAAGATTCCACTCATACTAAGAATATTCCACTTATTAGAAGAATATGTAATTATAAGAATAATATTCTAATTATCAGAGGATTGTTTTTAGAGTGCAGCAAAACTGCACTACCTTATTGAGGAAAAAACGGGCAATTCAAATTACTCGTGAATAACCGAATAATTCAAATTTGTCCATTTTATTCCTTCCCTATGTAAAATTTTAATTGTCCGGTTTTCACGAATTATTTAAATTGTCCAATTTTTCATTGGATACGTCGATATAACCAAGCAAAGTCTCAAAATCTGTAATGAAAAAGTAAGTTTTTTCGATTTTTCATGATTTTTTCACTTCCCATTAAGTTATGTATTATGCAGAAACATTCTACAAATCTTCCACCTATTAATCTTTACTTTATTATAATTTAAATAAAAATTATTATTCCTTAACTGCCATTAATTTTCAATAAACAATTTAGATTCGTCTTAAATGCAGAATGTAGATTTTAAATGACCGTTTTTGAAAATCACCAGTTAATTCTCTACAATTCAACTTCAAGAATAGTTAATTCCATTCTTGAAGTTGGAAACCCCATGCGTAGTGCTAATCTTCTCTAATTTCTCCCGGCATTTTTTCCAGTGACTATGACAAGCAGCAATCGTACTCCGTTCCGCTCGTAACAGACGCGACAAGCTGTTTCTATTCTTATAAACAAAGGCGCAAAGGGCTGCCACGTGTTTAACGTTCATCAGTCGCGGATCTTGAAAACGCGCATCCGCGCGAAGCGCGGCAAACACAACCACTTTTTACGATCTACTTACAAGACTGCTTTCTTTAACATCCACCGCGCTACAAACAATCCCTCGTCGGATTGCGCAGTCTATTTTACGGTTTTCCCGATTTTCGGCCATCTGTCACGTACTAGCAGCGTGCACTTGTACAAATATGCATACATCATCGGCGCACAAATGTGCATACACAAATACACTCGAAAACCTAATAGTCGCGCGATATCGAAAAGAGGCCCTATTTCCTGCGTCAACAGAACAAAGTTTCCTTTGATCGTTAAATCAGTCTGTCGACGCGCGTGTTTTTCCGAAGTTTCATTCAAAACGGCCCAAGAAAAAGCTGACAATTTATTGCGCTTCCTATTTTCTTCCTCTCAAAAACACGAACATCCGCGTTCGTGGTGTGTAAGCTTTTTTTAAAGTCGAGTTTTTAAATCGTCGATTTGAGACCGGAAAACCTTTGCGCAATATCGTTTGTTTTCCCGTACGGGACGTGCAGATGCGCTTGTAAAAATATTCCAGAAAAATAAAAAAAAAAACAAACAAAAAAAAACACGTTTCCGAGATGTTCTAAATTTTACGAAACGTTTTATGAAAGAATGTATACACTAATTGATGATCACTTTTTCATATGTTAAAATTTACTGGAATTCTAATAATTTTTCATAGAATATTTTTCTCCTCTGGAATTGTAATGAAAGCGTTGAAATGCTGCGTAAACATCGCGAAGAAAGTAAAAGTCTTTCTAAAACTATAACAGAGTTTCGGGCTCTAAAGTGATTAGGCGTTTGAAGTGAGTCTGCAGCGGTTCTGCCATGTTTGAATAAACTGCGGCGGTTTTTATTAAGCCAGAGCCCGGGTCGTCCAACCGTCAAACTGAGAAACGTTAGGCATTACGGCGAGGCAATAAATTCTCCGCGCTTCCGTGCTCTTTTATTTGTCTTCGGCCCTCGATCCCGTCCAATTGCTGTATCAGGTAGATTCGCAGACGGAACCGAAGATTCGGCGCTGTTCCATTCAATTTCGCGAGGATACTTGTATTTATGCAAGCAGTGATGAGACTGCATTTACATAACTGCGGTTTCTGGAAGCTGCGCCAGAATTAGCGCAAAACAAATGTTGCAATAACTCCGTTCGATCAACTTTTAGTTTTAATGAGTTTTTAATTGATTGCAGCGTCGCGAAGGGATGCTTTAGTTAGTTCGCTGCTCGAGTTGCTGATTTATCGACATTTGTTCCCGGTGAACAAAGTTGCGAATTTTCCAACGACGATACAAGTTATTAGCGAGGTGTTTGCGGACAATTATTATTGTTTGTCAGGTCGATTTATGAGGACGATTAAAGCCCGATGAAGGCAGGAGAGCTCGTCGCGTCGGAGATGCTCTTTACAAGTCGACGTTTAATTAGACAGGATTGAGGTGTCTGGGGGAAATTATGTGGATTTTGACAAGGACGGCAAAATAATTGCCTCTTGGCGGAAAAATGGAATTCGCAAGGGAGGAAGTAAGACGTTCAGCCTTTGTCGATAGGTTTGAAAAGTTCGATCAATTTGCGTTTCCGCATTGAGAAAATGGAATTGCTAACATCACAATGTGTATACTGTAATGACAGCAGCAGAACATAAAGTCTGGACTGAAGATACTGAAAGCATTTCAGTGTTACTTTTTTAATGATTGGCTATTTTTTATGTACTTGAAATCAATTTATATTTCGCCATTTCTGTTCCCTTTCCTGAATTGAAAAGAATAGAAATGCAATCAGACTCCAAAGGTATCGTCACTTTCTAACTTGAATTAGAAGTCTATTGGACAGAATTGATATTTCAAATGTTCTATTCCTCTATCACCCACATAGTAAATTGTCCAATTTCATTTTCAAAAGAATGGCTAAAAATAAATGCTATACATATACAAGATACATGTTTAAACCACATATTACAATTGCATAAAATGATGTTCTATCGGGGATGCATTGTCCAATTAAACGCATTTAATATAAATCGAACTTTGGTCAAAATGATTTACTATGCGTTGACACGTGTTTGTCTGACTTTCTGCAACATGGATGTTTTGCATCGGACTGATTAACCTTACCAATAGCTCATTTCGCAAATCGGTGGTTGCGGTACCGTAACGACTCTATTATTAATTCGGCGGGGTCAGTTTTTGCTCGGCGCAGCGGCGTGCGGACCCAGCGCCAAATGTATTCGATTGGATGGCGGCGTCGCGAGTGCGCTTGCTTTTGAATGATTGCGCGTATTGCCGTGTCTTCGTGCTGCCTCGCAAAATCGATTCTGCTCGCTTCGCCGTGCCGGATTTAATTCACATTGTGCAAGGCCATTGTCCGCTTGCAGGTGCGATTGGTCAGGCAATTCGGAATTTCCATCGAATGATCAGCTTTCCACGGAATCCGGCGTGTTGTGATTTTAATCTTTCCCTTTCGCCACGTCGTATTCGAATAAATCAAGCCATTCATATGAAATGACTGGCACTGAAAGAATTCGCCCTTTTTGCCCCCCGAAAACGCTCGGACAATTGATGCGATCGTCAAAATTAAGCGACGACGAGTGGGGCAATCGTGAGACTGAGGGTTATGAGAAATAGATATCGGATATCGAGAAAATGCGAAAGATAAAATAATTTATAGCTTGATTATTGACTAAATCTACGAAGACAGTTTCAGAAATAATTGTTTAAAAAATTATGTAATGAACGTGTGTAAGCACCGATTAAAATATCATTAAGATTTATCATTCATTTTCTTAGACAGTTTTAGTAGACGTTTATTTTGCGAGATCGTTTGTATTTACTCAATTTCACTTGTGTTAGGGATAATAAATGCTCAATCAGCAAGAAATTATTAAAAAAATTACGGACACAAAATGTATTCAGTCAAATGTCTGTACTTGGCGTAATGCGGTTTCTTATTCAGTGTATCATCGGGCATACACGTGCAATATTTACATACTTAACCGCGAAAGACTCGAGCAAATTTGTTCGCGAGATGTACGCGAATTTGATACCGTGGATTATCATAACTTCTGACACTTCATTTGAATATGCGAATAGGCGTCAATCAGTGCATCGTAAAAAGATCATGTACTTTACTTCCTATTTGACGCAAGTCGGAATCAGTTTATGCTATGGCATATCTCTTATTTTATATTCAGTATGGAGTATTTATACAATTTGTCATGAAAATATTTCCAGAAAATACGTGAATTCGCAATATCTGCAATTAAATTAACCTGACAAAAATAAGAGTTACTAATGCTGGAAAAAATATTGCTTCTGTTGTAATTACCGAGTTGCAGTATTGATCCAACACTAATTTAGCCATATTCTATAGATAATCAAATTGTATCACTCGTGAAAACAGCCACTAAAAACATTATTTTGCAATAATTATTGATTCCACAATTGCATTGTCAATTAAGTAGTTATGTTTCTGAGGATCCAAAATATCTTTTCTTTTTATGTTATGCTGAGAAAAATATTGCTTTTAGATGAAAAGCATTCGTAAAAAAGTAAAATCATTTTCATTTGAAAGGAATTACTTTGTTATAAAAAAATTCGTTTTAGGACATAAGATCATTGCTCTTGGCGAGGGGTTGTTTTGAAACAAACGACTATTTTTTCTCAGCATATAAACATTATTTTTCTATCTAGCAAATTATGCATTCAAAATATTTGAGTTATAAAAAAAATATAAAAATTATAAAATAAAAATATACAAACTATAAAATAAAAATATAAAAATACAAATACGAAATTGTATGTTGCAGTGTCGCCGATTTTGGGCCAGGATGACAGCGATAACGAACTGTTTTTCTCGGTGAGTCCTGCCGATCACACCGTTCTCGAGGGCGCGTCTGTGAGACTGCGCTGCGAGTCCGAGCCCGGTTCGGACGTGAAATACTCGTGGAAGGTAAACGGCAAAACTCTCGCCCCGAGTCCTCGGAGACACCAGGTCGGCGGCGACCTGCACATTACCCGGGTGAATCGCTTCCTGGACAGCGGAGATTTCGTCTGCGTCGCCACTCACAAGACAAACGGATATTCTATCGAGAGCTCGCCGGCGAAGATCAACGTGCAATGTGAGTACTGCAACTTTTATGCCGGGTATAAAATAATGAAGAGCTCGACGCGGCTCGCGCATGAAATTTATTGCCACCCCGTTATATCCGCGAGGCGCAGGGTCCTGATCGCACTTTGCTCCGACAGTAATTGACCGGATGTTATCTTGAGAAATGGCGGGCGAATTCGCTCTCACGCGCGAGATTCATCGAATCACGGACGCAATGTCTTTTCGGGGAGGAGAGAGATTTACCTGAGGGGACCAGGAAGGATTTGGCTGGTTGCGTAACGGCAGTTGAGAACGGTGAAATAGTAAGCGATGGAATTCACCGCTTCTAGACGAGCTCTTGTTTCTGATTGGTGCTTCTGGGAATGATCAGAGCATTATTCAACGGCGGCTGCAGACTGTTGATAGTACGAGTCGTTTAAGAAAATGCGACGAAGTGGTAGTTAACGACATTTTTCGATAACTAACAAATGGTGATCCTGCCCTAACTTACTTGCTGGATCTATCGATTTGCGGATGTAGAGAGCGTGCTGGATCTACGACTACGATGCTGGATCTACTTTGATTATTTTAGCTACTCCACTAACTTACTTGTGGATCTAGTCGTTATGCGGATTCAAGATCGCCAATTTTCGACAACTAACGATTGGCAATCCTTGCAGGATCGTTAATTTTCGACAACAAATGGCGATCCTGCCCTAACTTACTTGCTGGATCTGTCATTGTGCGGATCTAGAGAGCGTGCTGGACCTACGACTACAATGCTGGATCTACTTTGATTATTTTAGCTACTCCACTAACTTACTTGCGGATCTAGTCGTTATGCGGATCCAGGATCGCCAGTTTTCGACAACTAACAATTGGCAATCCTTGCAGGATAGTTAATTTTCGACAACAAATGGCGATCCTGTCCTAACTTACTTGTTGGATCTATCGATTTGCGGATCTAGAGAACGTGCTGGATCTACGACTACGATGCTGCATCTACTTTGATTATTTTAGCTACTCCACTAACTTACTTGCGGATCTAGTCGTTATGCGGATCAAGGATCGCCAGTTTTCGACAACTAACAACTGGCAATCCTTGCAGGATAGTTAATTTTCGACAACAAATGGCGATCCTGCCCTAAATTACTTGCTGGATCTATCGATTTGCGGATCTAGAGAGTGTGCTGGACCTACGACTACGATGCTGGATCTACTTTGATTATTTTAGCTACTCCGCTAACTTACTTGCGGATGTAGTCGTTATGCGGATCTAGGATCGCCAGTTTTCGACAACAAATGGCGATCCTGCCAGGATCGCCAATTGTAACGTTGCACTTTAACATGACCAGCGTAGTTTTCAGCATAGTTAACGAATAAAAATTAACCAGAATCACCAATTTATTAAGTTAACAAAAAATATGGAACTCAATGAATAAATAATAATCCTCTCACTTAACTTCTAACTTCTAAATAATTCATAACTATTTTCATTTCCTGATCTCAGATATATGCAAACACGTTTATTGCGATAGGACATATGTTCGGGTCAGTTCATCCTCTTGTCCTCTTGGAGAATATTTTCTGATCCACACAATCAGACATTGAAATATTAAGTGAAATATTAAGAGAAATATTAAGTGCAATAAAAATAACTTCCATTTGTGACAATCGAATTCATTCGATATTTTTAAAAGTATGCAAAAAACCAACGTTAGGTGCAATCTAAATCATTAAACGAACCTACAAACTCGATTGATCTCAATTGAGATTTATCTCCTCGATTTAATCGTACCAACTCCGGTTAAATAGCCACTAAACGTATTAGTCGAAAAAGGAGAAGCAGCGATAATTCAAGCCATCGTTCTTAGCCTTCTTCGAAAGATATCTTTCCGAGCTCCTGGTTATCGCGGGCAATCAATGGACCGGCGAAGATTAATCACCGAATTGAATGAATGATATCCTGCCGCTGTAGATAGCCGAAAATCCATCAGCCATAACGTCGCCGGGCGGCGTAAGTAAGCGATAAATAAAAGATACACTCGAGAGCTTCCGAGCGAGAAATCTCTTGTTCGGCGTGCATTCATGGGCTGCGCCACTTTCCTTGGTCGCCCTCGGTGCGCCACCCTCGGCCCGGCTCCTTTTTTCGCGCAGTATGTTTAAAATCTGCGAGCCAAGGGCGTGAAGCGTGTGCAGGATATTCTTCTCCCGGCGCACAATGACGGTCGAGTCGAGTGCACTGGTGGCGCTTTAAAAATGTACCAGTGCTGCGAAACTGTGCGAGCCCGGCGATTAACTTACTCCCGGTAAAACTCGACCTCCGCGTTAAGCGAGACAATGGAAAGGCAAGCAATCTCCTTCGCATCGAGTCGTATTCGGATTGGCAGCGGAAAAGGACGAACGAGCGAAGAAAGGGGAGCGGAGAAAGAGCCCGGCTATCCGGATTGGAAATGGAACGAGGGGCCGAATACGCGAGCTAATATTTGACGATATTGAAAATCAAGATGATTGCCGAGGATGTCGATGACCCAGATATCGGCTTTGTTCGCGAGCGCGGCTCGTCGCTATGATGCCGCTCGAAGGTCCTTGAAGGATATTTATTCGAAAAATTGAATCATCGATGTTCCGTGCGCGCGGAGCAATTTGTCCAGAACGAATGAGCGCTGCCCGATTGGTTTCACGGAATTCGCACAACTTCTTAAGTGATATTAAGTTAAGATAGGTTTAAATGAAACAGGTGGATTGCTGCTGGAAAGGTAGAAAAGTGGTATTATTATCTAATTGACAGTATGAGATGATTCTAGCAATTTAGTTATTCGATGTCACTGGATCATTGGTTGATCATTGGCTGTATGATTGGTTGAAAAAGTGTCGAGTGAAATTTTGTTTAAACCGGGGAAAGATTGTTGTTATTGGCGACTTTGGTCTAATTTACGGGCGTTTGTAGCCAACATCTAAGACAATTAACTTTAGTCAAAATGGATATACAGAATTTGTTGAAATTCAAATGGAAATAAAAATTTTAATTAAAAATTAAAGTAACTAATTTTGGTCTTAAGATTTTATTACACTGAGAAAAATGTTTCGTGAAATATTATTGAAATCTCGGAATACATTACTGAATTGTACAGTAAACCTGTGATAAATCCATTGAGCCCGTCAAATTAGAAGAACAGTGCATGGCAGTACACGCAGAAAAATATTCTGGTAAATTTTGCTGAACTGTTGAGTACTGCATAGACAAATCAAATAAAATGGTGCAAATTGCTTAATTTGTAGTGATTTTTACCCAACTAATTGGTAAATACAGCTGAAAGTTTGGTCAGGTTTTTCTAAAAAGTTGGGTAATTTGTACCAGGTATTGAAATTTGTCCATCCAGTACTCAACAGTTCAGTAAAATTTACCAGAATATTTTTCTGCTTGTATTATCGGAAGAATTTTGAACAACAGATTTACTGCACTCAGGTAAATAATACAATAGAACCAAATAAAATTTCTTCTAAAGAAAATATATTTCTATTAAATATAAAAAAACATTAAATATATCAATACCTGGAAACCAATACATTCATTTCTGAATGTACCGGTTTTGTATGACGTTCTGTATGCGAGAACCTGAATAACTTACAAGCTACATATTTCACGTTTGCGCTTCTACTTTGAAACGAGACTTAAAATGTCCATTAAACAAAAATTGGTCTGCTCGAAAATCAGTTACAACGTGATTGAACAAATGTTCTCTCGCCGTCACGTTGAATCCACGTCAACACTCGTAACAGTGTAACAATGTCAGAAGGGGGCGTCGTAGGAAGTGCGCGAATGTCGACATCATTTCGTCTGTTTTAATTTTTCCTTGTTCCGTCTGCGTGCAGGCGTATTTCGTTGAGGTGCGGTCTTGCGATGTAATGAGTATCACTGGGGAGCTCCCGCGCCGAGCTGAACAACTTCCTATCCATTGTGGCGCCACGTTCGCGTCGGATGTTCCGCCGTGGCGTTCGCTTGTCTTCGCGGGGTCGTCGCGAGCGCCGAGATGTAATTTTTTATTTCAACAAAAGCCCATCCTGCCGTGGTTATTAACCAACCACGCTGTCTGATAGGGCCGGTTTTTCAGGACGACCCAACCTGCGGGCACGCTCCTTGTTACTTTAATTTTGAGCGCCCAACTTGCCATTCCGTAATGACGCTTCGCCTATCTTTTGTGCGATTGCACGTGCAAGTCAACGAAACTGTATTCAGTTGCAAGATTAAGGCTCGTTAAAATATTAGGATATTGCAAAATATCAGATTCAACCGAAATGAATTGAAATGAAAATTATGAGTGGGTCGCACATCTAACCAGTATTTTTTATTTATTTTTCTTTTTGAAATGTTGTATGATTTTTACAATGTAAAAAGTAGAAGCTGATATAAATTTTTAGTGTAATTTCCAGTAAAGTGCTCTCATTTTAAGATATAATTTTACAATTGTACAGTCAAATTGTAAAATTAGAATTTCATTTTTCATTTGGCATTGAAAACGTTTAGCTTGGGATTTTTTATTTCAAAATTCAGATTCTTCAGGTGAAATATGCGAGGTAAATGTTGAGGTTTAATTTAGTGCAGAAGAGTGATTATGTTCTAAATAACATTCTCATGTGTATCATATTCACCTGGAATTTGAGTGAAATTTAAGTAATATGAATACAAAATCACTGCTAGGAATGTAGATTACAACGTAATGAGAGCTACACTTAACAAAGTGTTAATTTTTTCAAGAAAAGTGTAATTTTTCACTCCAAATTATTTCACACTTCAGATAACATGAGATTTTTAACAGTGCAGAGTGGGTTCATTGACCAGTGCGTCAGTGCATACTGTATGCCTGAAAAAGAAGTGTTGGACATATCCAAACACGAATCAGGGTCACGTTATTGAACTTAAACATCTTTAATAGTTATTTGGACAGAATATAAATTACCCAGATACTTAGACGTTGTAATTTTCAAGAACTTTGTTCAGAATAGGTAAACTTAGGACAAGTCATAGATGAACTGGACCATTTAAGAGACTTATTAGATTTAAAATTCTAAAATGTGAGTCGGACGGCAAATAAAATGGCCAACTTTTCCTATCTACTAACTTTATATTTATGGACGGACCACTGACAGTTATAACCTGGTAATAACCGAAGACGCCGCCAGTTTTACGGATCGTTCATTTTAACGGACATTATCAGGGGTCTAACTGATTTTGACACTTTTGACGTAGAATTTACCGATTTCGCCAGTACACCGAACAGATATCCCTTCTCCCTTTAACTATCCCCAATTCCACCCAATCCTCTCGCTAATGCCTTTTGACGCAATTTTTTCGACTCCCGCCAAAAGTATGTTGCTCTTGTCAAAATGATTGCACGCCTGACGTTCATTTCATGATAGCTTTTCTGCCCAATCTCATCCCCAAAATTAAAGCCAGCCACTCTCATAAAATGTTTTCATCGGCTATCAATACGCAGCTCGCGACTATTGATCGACGAATTCGCCGGTTTGTTTGTTCGGCTCGTAAAATGCGCGAAAAAATGTATCTCGTCGCGCGTTCTTCGTCGTTTATTAGCAATTGAATTCCCGCGAGTAGAGTGGCGGAAAGCCGACGGCGCGATTGCTTTGTTGTCGCGCCGATAAAAGGCTCGAGTGACAATATGTTTCGTTTGATTGCAAGAAAACGCGCCTCGCGCAAAAGAAAAGGGAAACGCCATAAAACGCGGCGGCATTGCGGCGCGACGATCCAACGATAAGTGCTAATTAGTCAACAAAAGGCCGCGTGAATGTGCTCGCGAACTGCAAATTTCCGTGCGACGTTCGTGTTTACATTCGGCGTCACATCTGTCCGAGAAATGCGGGGCATGCATTCAATTACGCGCGCCTGCTATCTCGACTTTTTGACGGGCCAATTACGAGATAATAAGGCAGCCGGGGGATTTCTATAGTCAAATTTTACATGCGCCGCGAGCTCGCGAGATGGCGCCGGGGGAACGGCGCCATTGACGATCGAACGCCGAGAAAGTCGCGTCTTGACTCGTTTTTCGAATTCGCAGTTTTCCGTCTGGCAATTGCCGCGGCAAAGTTAATTAGTCATGAAAACAGGAGAAAACAGTTGCCGGCGATTATCATTACCATAATTATGTCGCATTATAATCCGCCATTGCGCTCTGTCCGCGAGCACTTCAGCGGAATATTCTCATGCAAATCCGACGTTGAAGTGTTTTAAGATAGAGGGCTTTTCGTACTTAGCAGCAGTTTTTTTTGTTTAATTTAAATGAGATTTAATTTATTGAGCACATTGAGCAGTTCTAGTTTATCAACGCGTGTATAATCTAATTCGCATGTTAACGGCTTTTCTCAGCTTATTGACATGTTCGATTTTATGGAGATTCCATATAAAGACGTATTTTATTTTACGTTGCTATTTTCGTCAAGAAAAATTTTACCTAAAAATTTTAGGTAACATTTTGTTGACGGAAGATTTTACCAGGTTGATTAAAGCAGTCATTTCAAAGAGTGCATAATAAAATGATCACTTCCAATCATTATTTTTTCGAAACTGGCACTGGAAGTCCACCAAATTTCGTTATAGTTTGTTCTCAAACTACGTCAAATGTTACCTAATTTTCATTTAACTGAAGTAATTTCGGAAATTTGCAAGAAGGTTTGATTTCGTACTACGTTAGGTATACCTTTTGACAGGATTCATGTATAGAATATCAGCTTTCAATGTATTATACTGACTTCATTGTACATTGACTACTTACATAAAATTAATACTAATTTATGTTAATGGCCTCCATTATTATTATATTATGATCTTAAATCGAAATGCCGTTCTTCATAACAATACATGCAATGCCTACATACTATCTTCATTACGGTTTTCGCATAATAGGTCCTGCGAATTCGCAGGCCACCTGGTGATACATAGAAAAATTTTCCCCGCAAGCAGGCATATCGCTTTTCGTTTCAATAATTACGCAACGCCGTATTACAATAACACGTCGGAAACGTTAACGACGTTCTTTTATACGAGCGTCTCCCCCCTTTCGCTGCGCCTTATTAAATTTTATTATTAAAACACCCTCCATTCCCTCCCCTGTGCTCCTTGTTACATGCACTTATTTATTTTCTCACACCGTCATATATTCCAGATACCGTTTAATCGGCGCTCGTTAACTATTTTTCGGCCGCAAAAACACTCTTTCATTCATGGTGGAAACAAAAAATTCAATTTCGTCAATAAAGAAAAAATGGCAAGTCGGTTCAGTGCACGGAGAGGAAAATTGCATCAAAAAGTGCTATATTTTATAGCAATTCGGACGAAGCTTCCAAAACTGTATAAACTGCTATATTTTGTAGTAAATTGTGAAAAATTCTAATAAAAACTGCTTTCACGAAAGGTCAAATAATGCTGTAAACAAATGACGCGCTAATTCAAACAAAAGAAAGAAGAGTGAAGAGTCGCCGGCTCTAAACCTCAAGATCGCGGGTTCGAGACTCTGTGTGGAAAATGTTTTTTTTTTTTAAGAAATAGAATTTTCGTTTACTATAAAAATATAGTAATTTGAACTGAAAATAATACGAGAAAATTATGAAAATATTCGTATCAAATACTATTTGTTTCTCTTCGTGTGGAAGACGCGCGCGATTGGTTGCGCCGGCGCGACATCGCCCCTAACGAATTCGCCGTTTTTAATGGCGGCGCAAAAAATGTTTCCGTCTGAGATAAATTCGCGTGCATTAGCGTAAATCAGTTGGCGCGGTGGTTTATTCACGACCGCGGAAACCCTTCGGCGCTTTCGAATCATTAAAACGTCAAGCCACGCTCGACCCCGTCCGACAGGTTGCGAGACGCTCGAGTCGGAAATTATCTTGCTTAATTAATGCCGCCCTCCGATAATTGAACTTGGGCATATTACAAATTAATTTTTCACGCAAGCGCGCGCGCGGCTGTTTTCGCGTTCCACATTTTCCCGCCGCTTTGTTCGCCTCGCCCCACGCCCCCTTTTTCGTACTTTTTGTTCTTCCCCGCGACATTCCGGGCTTTTGCGTAAATAATGAGCAAATCGACACCGCGCGCACAATGCCATTGCAATTTGTCGGCATCAAAGTTTCACGGCGAAATGAAAAATGATCCGCGAGTTTGTACATCTCGAGAAGATTGCGCCGAAATTCTTTGCCGTTTAATTACGCTCTAATTGAGACTTCGTTCGAATGGTCTTCAAGTTACGCCAGGTATTATGACGACTTTCCAAACTCGCCGATTGGTTGGTGAGATTGTTTTATAGAACGTTACTTTTCCTAGTTTGATTGGTTGAGTTACATTTTTAAGAGTCGACTTTTTTGTATAATGATTCTATGTTTCAGATTAAAATGGACGTAATTCATTTCTGATAAACTTGGGTATTATATATTTGTTTTTTTGTTTGTTTTTTTTTGGCTAATACATGCATTTTATGTAATGGCCGCAATTTATTTATTTATTAATTTTTTTTTTTTTCAAGAAATCGATTTTAACTTGCGCAAAAATGTGAATTATTAAAAATCTAATACTATATTGTTGAAAAAATATAATTAATAAATACAACAATTATTTTGTAGCAACAAAATAAACATTGTTTAGAGCCGTTTGGAGATTGTATTAAATAATCAATTTCATCACCAGAGTTCTTTAAAATTACAAATTCACATTATAAATTTTTAATCATGAATTTATGTTTCATTTCGTTTAACTTTATACCGTATAATATAAATATAGACTACAAAGTGAAAATCCCTTTGGTTCCGTCGTCTCAAACGAAGTCTGATAAAAAACGGGAATGATAGCAAAATCGACTAATTAGCGCAAACCGTAATCCCACGGCGTTCGCGTCTTTCCGATAAGGTCTGAAAACGTTCATCCCCTTAATGTTTCTACTCGAGAACGTCTGATGCGTGTAGCCGTGTGTACGTCGAGTGACGGCTCGGAATGATTCCTTCATCGCCATAATTACTGTCGCTTTCGGTGGTGCATTAGTGAAGCCGCTGATGCACCTTCTACGCGCGTTTACCGCGTCGTAGACATTTCCATACCGAAATAACTCAAGGACCGTTCGATTCTTCGGCACGCATCGTTCGTCGGGGGAGTTCGATGAGCACATTCAGAATATTCCAATATTCAGTGACATCGTCATTTTACGAGCCAGACTCGTTTGCATCGGCGAATGTTTAATTCGAATCGTTCATTAACGGAAACAAATATCAAAATGTACCGAGCATTTCGAACGTATGACGTTTAGTTATGTTTTATCTTAAAAATGATAAAACGTTTGGCGGCTATCGAATGTCAACCTTAATTGAGATGAAATAGTCCAGCATTTTTTCCGTAAAAATGGTAATTTAATTTTGTTTCTGCAGTCGATTTTAGCCTGTTGAAGTGGGATTGGAATTGTCTGTAATTTATGTAAATGTTGCTGATTAATGGGGCATTTGCCAAAATGTATAATCGAAAGCACTTTAGTGATAATGTCATTTAACAAACTGAGGGGTACATTGTCTGAATTCACAAAAATTGCGTTATCAATATTGAATATAGAAATTCAACGATTCAAGTGATACATATTCACCCTTGCGATTTTCGTCTGTGCCCTTAGGCAGAAGTCTGTAACACAATGACAACGAATTTATTCATTGTACTTTCCATTATAATTGTAACGAACGGTATTGCTGCGTTTATCAAAATCAGTCTATTGAGGTGAAAAATGAAATTGCGATGGTTTTAACGTTATTTCAAATGTCTTTAAAAATCGTTTAAAATTTACATTATATACTCTCATTTTAATACATGAAAGCAGATTTTCGTACTATTATTCCAGTCTATTGAAAACGCGATTTTCGCAATGTTACCTTTTCTGCTTAATAAGCTTTGCATATATTCGTTTTACGTGTTTCCTTCCATTCGAAAAAATGGAATTTCCATTATACTGTATCCGAAAAATAATGTACGCTAATAAAATATAGCGAAGGTTTGCTATATTTTATTTTAATGCTGAAATATTCGCATGGAGAGAGCAGTGGATTCCGTTTCTACAAACGTCTTATTGTTTGAGTATTAAATTAAATTTAAAATTACATGATATATGATTCTCGTCCAAAAAGTGGAGTTATCTACTCCAAACAAATATTTTCTCTCTTTTCAAGCCGATATTTAAGTGATCATTAAATTCTCCTTAACTTCATTTTTTACTTAATTCTCAAGTATACTTTTTCTAATAGAAGATCTACTTGATTAGCTGTTAAGCTAGCATAACTTGAATTTTAACAAATATATAGAGCAGTTTATCAGCATTTAGCTATGGTCGAACTTCTAGTTTTAGGGAATTTTTCATGGACAGACATTTGTCATATTAAAATTATAACCTTAGATTTCCCTAGGGAATCATTTATATCTTTCTAAATACGTATAACCAAAAAAAAACACGTGACAATAATACCAAATCACTTGAAGAAAAATGACCGAAAAGTTTCTATAAATGACTAACCACTTCCTCAGAGGTTGCCATTCATTCGTGCGTTTGTTGACCACGCTGGAACTTATAGTGGGAGACAGAATGCGTTTTACCGAGTCACGATGATACAAACAAAAAGTGTTGGTCGTCGACGCGCGAATTACGTAATTTGTAAATTTACAAGGGAAAAGAGCAGGCGGGTTGCAGACAGCGCGGTGGCTGCGGAGGGTTGAAGGCGTTGTATTACGAACGTGCCCCGAGTACCAATCCTCGTAAGCCACTCGGTAAGAGGAATAAGAAAAACCAAGAGCCGGAGTAATTATTTTCGTATGTCAAACTGTACCTGTCAGACGAGGGTCGACGTGCGCGTCCTTCAAACGCGAACCAGCATATTACTTTATTACCAATTATTCTGTCACGTCGAAACTCGCAACGATAATGCACCTGAGATCATCATACATCGATTATTCAAGGTGGCCGACTTGAAAACTGGGAAATAACCAGGAATTACATTCCCAGATCAGGAATTTTTAATAATTCTATTTTATCAAAAAGATTCATTATTTTACCGGAATTACTTTAACCTATTTTCAGGTCTATTGACGGAACACAATATTTTTCAAAGCAATTCTTTAAATGGGGGACTATTGGAAAAAAGTAAAAAAAATTGTTCGTCTTTGAACTTACTTTTACATTTTACGGCCATTTTGAGTCAAATTTTTTACCAAATTTGATAACCTTTCAAAAAAATTTTTTCAACTTTTTTACGTTCGTACGTTTGAAAATCTTATTTCAGACACGATTTTTTTATCTTCTCCCAAAGCTGCTATTATTGTAACTGATATAACCCCCGAAATATCTTGTAGGATGCAGCTGCGCCATTGATATTATGATGTCTCTGAACGACAGAAGTTATCTGAACGCAGATATTTACGCCCACGTCACTCCGGCGCAATACAAGCAACCGAAATGTACAACACGGGTTGCCGCCACTTCATTTGTGTCGAGCACTATTGTTCTAATTTCCGCCGACCTTGTCGTTTACAGCGCGCGCTATGCAAATCCCAGATTTTTTTACTGGTAGCGAAAATTATTTGCCACGAGCTTCGCCGATGAATTCCAAGAGCTTGCGAAAAACCGAACCTGCACAAAATCCAAGAAAATGCTCAACAAATATTAGTAAAAGCGTATTTCAATGGCGTTCTTAGTATTCGGGCGTTTATTTACTTTATTTTACACGAACAATTTTTTTTATTTATTTTGGTGAAGCGAGTCGCGCTTCAGGAAACGAACTGCGCTGTGAACGAAAGGTTTCGTCGATTCGTGGTTTCACAAGTTTACAGCTTTTCCGCATTTCAGCGTCGTCGCATATTATTGTCGTTATTATTAATAGTTATTATTATTATTGCTATTAAAATTGTATTATGTAACTTGCGTAAAGGCAAGAAGTAAAATTTAAATGTACATGTTTACAAATACGCACACAAATAATATACAAATGCATGTTTAGTTGTATTTAATGACCGAGGAATATGCGTGTCGCTAATATCAAACTTTGGTAGGTTGGCTTATGAGATAATTTTTCATATTTTGTTTTATTTAAAACTGAATGCGTTTCAGTGTGACATATTTAAAACAGTGTCTTAAATTAAAATTACTGAGTCGTAAATCTTGCTAAATATTGCATAAATGCCAGGGAGTTCAAATTGAACTAATCTCCGAAGATTCTCCGGAGAATCTTCGGAGATCGGGAGATCCATTAAGGGTTGTTTCAACATTCCATATGTAAACTCACGCCTTTATGGTAATATTACACTTTTTAGTTAAAATGAAACATTTATTGTGTACAATTTCGTATTCATTGTGTAATTTCAGCAAGCGCCGTGTATGGGGCCTCCATAACCCTACTTTTCTTGTTTTGCTTTTGATAGATGAGCGAGGGCAGAATTGTAGTCGAATCCAGAATCCAGAATACATTCTTTTTTTAGTAAAAAAAAGATTCAATTTCAAGATTCTCCGAAGATTCTCCGGAGAATTTTCGGAGATCGGGAGATGTTCCGTTTGTGACACAATATGTAGTGTGTTTTTGCATAAATATGGATTTTCAGCCAATATATTGTGGAATTTCATGAGCAATTTTACCCAATTTCTTTAATCAACATTTCCGCATCATAAGTTCTACATTGAAAAAAATCCGTGTAAAATTACACCAACAGTTGGTGGCATTAAAAAACCCACGTTTAACGGTGTAAATTTACACTCGTAGTATAATTTTACACTACATGTGTAATTATATTACACTACCAGCCGTTGTAAAATTACACAAGTTGC